>KL274815.1:0-43260 GCA_000699545.1 Podiceps cristatus
AGTTACCGTTTGGGGTTAAACCACAACACCAACAGAGAGTTCTGACAGAAACAGCAGGGACTCGATTATCTTACCTGTGTCTGACATCATGGAGCCTAGACAGCTGGTCAGCAGTGGTCAGTACTGAGTGTGCTGCAGATCACGAAACCCAAAGACTGCTGACTGGGCTGTTAAGAATCTGAATGGGCTGTACTTTTGGAAACTCCTGCTACTATATACAGAACAAGCAGCTGTGGTTGTACATCTTTCAATAGAAACCCAATCCAGGTTACAAAAGGGAAAAAGAAGATTAGGCTGGTGGATCCAGACCAGCCTAACAAGTAAATTAATGAAGATGACCTACTTACATTTTTCATTTTAAAAGATTCCTCCTCCAGCCTTTCCACTGCCAGAATGTTTTCAATTGGAATGCTACACAGAGGGTGATCACCTGCCAAACACACAACACAGATGCTGAGCAACTTATTCACAACTCAACTTCACCCTCTGCCCTTATTCTAAGGGATGATTCAGTTCCTTTGAACATGATTTTGACTACACAAGAAAAAAAAAAATCAACAAAACTTTCACTCAGCAGGGATTTACTAGCATCGTCCTTATATATTATCTTAAGTTCATTTCTGTTTTCAGCTGCACTAGGTGATGCTAGCAAACCCCTTAGAAACTGACTGTTGCAGCAGGATACGGTGTATTTCCTGAGAAGGTGACACTGAAAGGAATCATTCCTGTCAGCTCAACTGAACTGAACTGAATGGTGGTGGTGTTAAGATCTCAAAGTTGAGTGTGAAATGATGACTGGCATGATCTGAACATGTTTCCTTATCTTTCTCACTCCCCATGTATTTATTTATACGATGGGAGGAAGTGGTATTTATCGTGTACTACTGAACAGACAGGAACAATTTGCAAAAAGCAAAATCCTTAAGTTAACACATTTTTGCAAGTTCAAAGCTTGCAGGCAAATTCCTGCCTACTGCAGCCAGTTGTGCCAATGACACAGAATTTATGAGAACAAGCTGAGATGCATCCAAGAATGTTCAATACAAACCCAAATCTCAGCATGAGGTATTTGTATTCTGAGTTTTGCTTCCTTGACAATCTACTATGTAACTGTGAAACCTACAGATGATGTTGATAACTGATATTAGACAAATATTCTATTATAAAATATTCAAATATTCTGCTAATTTGTAGGGTATTGTGCTATCCAAGAAACTTCTCTAACAGTCAGTACAGACATACTAAAAAAAGGGCAAGAACATACAGGCTGACAGACTTGTCTGCAGTGCACCTTCTACAGTTACAAATCTAGATCTGTCTTCTGTTCTTACACAATCTTTACAGAATCACAGAATCATCCGGGCTGGAAGGGACCTCTAAAGGCCATCTAGTCCCCCTCCCTGCCATGAGCAGGGCCATCTGCAACTAGATCAGGTTGCTCAGAGCCACATCCAACCTGGCCTTGAATGTATTCAGGGATGGGGCTTCTACCCCCTCTCTGGGCAACCTGTGCCAGTGCTTCACCCACATTGTAAAGAATTTCTTCCTTGTATCTAGTCTGTATCTCTCCTCTTTCAGTTTGAAACCGTTCCCCCTTGTCCTGTCACTACAGGCCCTGCTAAAAAGCTTTTCCCCATCTTTCTCATAGGGCCCCTTTAAATACTGGTAGGCCATAATTAGATCTCCCCGATGTTTGTATCTTCACTGTAATGTCTTAGAAAAAGACTGGCAAACCTTTGTTACCTTTGCTTTTCTGATAGGTAAACTCATGGTTTGTCAGGCGAAACCATCTCTTCTTGAAGTTTTTCATACCAAATCGTTTTCTTCCTTGTGCTCTCTTGATCATGAACCTAGTAAACAGGTCAACAGTTGTTACAATACACCAGATTTTATATATACATGCATACAAATATATGCATACATATAAAATATGTATTTATAGAGAGAGATTTATACATATATACATATAAATACACATACATGATGGCACTTGCGAAGCTTTAGGAGGGGACACACAGTGTTTTCTCATTATTGAGACCTTGTCTTGAGAAGGAATGGGAAGTCACATTTGGATAGGTGTAGTGCATTTGTTAGTTAAGCCTGTCCTTTTTGCAGATCTAGATAAGGAGCAAGACATGTAGCTTGACTTGCAGTCTACACAGGGGCTCTAGTCAGTAAGCTGAACTGCAGCACGTGCCCTTTCCTCAGGTACAAATCCAGCTAAATGGTTTCAAACTACAGCAGAAAAAGGGCAGAACATGGTTAGTACTGCTCTGCTAAGCTTGACCTGTTAACTCTATAAGCTTTTATTATTTTTTTTTAAAGCTCTGACAAAGCTCTAAAGGTTTAGAGTATGTTTAATAATTAAAAGGCAGGTGTCAGGCCTCTGGAGCAGAGAGCATGTACCTTACATGCGTTAGTCACTCTCAAGCTCTAGAAACAAAATCAGGATGTTTCACAGCTCCATTTGCAATTGCATATTGATGATGAACTCGGAAACACGTTTTTAATAACATACAAAGCAACCTGATGGCTAAAAGTTAGAACCCCCTACTCCCCCCCTTTTTTTTTGTCATAGGAGGGGCGCTCATTTAGTGAGCTGCCAGTTTTAATTTATTTCAAACTTGAATTAGCTTACAAGAAACTGCGGTGCATCCACCACCTTCCTAATCACTAAATCAATCCAAAAGCTTCAAGGTGACTTTGGAAAGCCTAGCAAGTTCATACTGCTCAGCATCACTTTTGGTGGAAAAAAATGTGTATGTGTATGCAGCAGAGAGCTGATAACTGCTACTCTACACATTACATTACTACTGTGCCAAATACGGAATTGTACAGTGGAGCCAGTAAAAACTACTTACTACAGAGCAGTTTTTATCAAGTAGGAAGGCAGCACAAAATACAGCACAAAGAGCACACAGAGAGAACAGCAAATGGTTTCATTGAAGATTTTCAATAGCAGAGCTAAATGCTTAGGACAGCTATTACTATTTCTCACTTCTGGTATCTTCAGTCAGAAAAAAAATTACATTGCATCCAACTCAACTGCAGATCTGTTTAAAGCTCAGACAGAAACCCAGGTTCCTTCAGACTTTAACTGTTTTGTAACCAGCTAGGCTGGTGCCTGCTGCCTATTCCAAGTTGCGTGGGCAAAAGCTGACAAGGACTGTATAGGGCAACAGATTTTTTTTAAACCAGTTATAGTTACATCCCTCTCCCATTCTTAGAATGGTCAGAAAGCTACTGTCTTGGTCCTTATTCTTGAGGATTACTTGAGACACATTTAATAAAAACCATATGATTCAGGTCATCACCAGGCCCGCTGGTAGTAGTCTTCATATTTCAAGGTTAAGGCAAATTTTAAGGGAAGAACAGATATCCTTGGGCTGGACAATATGCTCTTCAAATTGGTTTCTCTTCCTTCTCATGCCAATAATTAAAAGGTGACTTAAAACTGCCAAGTCCTACAAAGCCTCCCTCTTTGAGAAATGCAAGCTCCGTACTACAGAGCTAAGAGCATATTTCTAATTAAATTCTTCATAGCTGACATAGCCAAGAATGTGCTTTTATTTCTTGCAGATAGGTGACAAGTGTTCAAAGCCCCAGAAATCATAAGGTCAATTTAAAGGATTTCTTTGTTTCTAACATTCGCAGAATGTGTGAGAAGTCAGAGCAAGTAGTCAGAAGCACAAAGGGAAAAAAAAAAATCCAAGATAAACCCCATTTCAGTGCTGGGTGGTTGGAGACACCGATTCTTCTCATGTTTATGGTAGACCTGAGTTTGGATCTGCCTTAGCCTTGCTTGGAGCATCAGCATGCCCCTTTCACCTACAACAATGGCAAGACTAGTTTTCCTTTTCATTTCTTCCCTTTGGGAAAAAACAGGCAGGCAGCTGTTAAGCAGCAATAGCGTGATTCTGTGTAATGCCAGCAAATCCAAGTGCCAGCGACTAATCTTTGGTACTGTACGTTCATTCAAAAGTACATACGCTATAGCTTTCCATCCAGATACTCTTAATAGAAGCAAAGACAGATTAAAAAAACCAAAAGCAAACAAAAACATTTCAAAGGCAAATAGAAATCCCACTAACCAGCCAATCAATCTGGAGAAGAATCAAATCAAAGGCTGCGAAAATTCCCACTCACTGCCCATAATATAACACGGCAATAATGTGAAATGTCAGAAAAAACAGATCGTTGAAAGCCACTTCTTAACCTTGAGAACAATTTACGTGAATGGTACTTAAGAAGTGCCTAGGAAATGTATGGCCACTTCTGAATCATTTCCAGTGAGTTCATTGGGATCTATGCAATGACTATTAAGCAAATCTCAGTGCTCCTTGGAGCCTCTGTCTACAGATAAAAGTCCTTTATTCTCTATTTACAGTAGGTTTTTGTTTTAAGGAAGGAAAAAAAAGTCAACATCAAGAAATAGATAACGAAATGTTCTCTGCTGGGTTTACACAGGCATGTCAGGATTGTTAAAACAGAGTGCTTCCTCCCCAAAGTTAAGTCAGACAAGTCTATTGCTGTGAAGGAAGGACATGCTGTCAGCCGGTAGCTACAGCAAAGCACCAACTGCCCCTGCCATCTTACCTGCAGGAACTATTACCATCAACTTTCTTTACTGTTAGTTTAAGAGTCCTTACAACAGCAGCCACAGGCCGAGCAAGAAAAGACAGAAAAAAATCAGACAGGAGCAAAAGAAAGACAGAGGCAGAAAAAATAATGTTTTAGAGTTAGAGGGAAAATGTTACAAACTATACATTTATTTTCAAAAACAAAAGAATGATAAATGTGCAGAATTAAAACAGACAAACTTGCTTCTAGGGACAGATGCTCAGAGAAGTGAAGTGAACTGCAGAGATGAACTGGAAGGGGTAGTCATGTTTTCACTGAAAATGTAATTTCTGCGTGACTTAGAGCTACCATGAAAGCTTACTTTCAAGCAGAAGTTCAGCTTACTGAGCTTTGACAGGAAAAAACTGGATTTTTTTACTTTCTTCCTCCCAACTCAAAGAAGCTGTTTCCACAGTGCACTTAGATGATCTTCACAACTCAGTTTTGTAACACAAACACGTCAACAATTAGTATCTAGAACTAATACGGCATATGGAAAGAATATGCTTCCAAAAAAAGGAAAAGTACTAAACCAAGAAACTGTTCCAAGTGCATCACAAATTTTCCTCGAAATGGCCATGATAATCATTAGCATATAGATCTCATAGGGCAGCAAAAGCAAATTCCATTTGCAGGGTTTGCCCTCACCAAGATATTCAATATGTGCCTTCACAATGGAATTTTACAGCTTTTGATCACTGGAGTTCAGGGGGGGGAAAAAAATCAGCTTGATTTTAACATAATGCTGATTTATGTTTATTTTGCCTTAGGTGGGCTAATTAAGTTCTACAGGCTTCTTTTTCCTCCACTGATTTCAAAATGTACTTAAGATGTTTAAACCAAATGAAAATATGTTAAAATTAGCTATAGCAGCCACAGAGAGTAAAACCAGCTATGTTCTCCTTTGAACACATAAAAGGAATAGGGGTGGCAGAAAAAAGATAGCTGCCTTAGAACGGTAGCAACACACAAGTAGAGGGTTTTGTTGCACATGCATGCTTACCCTTCTTTAAGCAATATAGGTTGCTCTATGCTCTTGTGATCTCTCCTTCCCGAAGATGAAATTAAATCTAGAAACTAAAAGGTGAACAAAACACATGGATAAAAATGGCAGTAGTGCACTATGCAAATAAAAGTCTTTAACATTTGTACAGCACAGAGCTACAAGAAAATGCTGTAAAAGTATTTAAACAGAAGGTAATGGCAGAAGCTTGAGGAATTTCGGAGGTTTCCTGGGTTGTAAACTAAAAATAGCACAAATGCTCTTAAGCAGAAAAACTGCAGATGCCCAATACTTCTTGTGCTTCTCCTTTGTTATATGTATCTTTCACTTCCTTTTGGGTTAAGCAATTTTCATCACAGATCTGCAGCATCCCATGATGCATACACACCTAAAGCTTTAAGTAGCAGCTTGTTAACCCAACCTAATTATTAAGTAGAACTAGATCCAAAGATATTCTACTATTGACATGCAAATAATTTGATGAAAGTTTCTTGATCACTTCTTATCAGGAGTGCTTTTTCCAGCACACGCTGCTTGGCTTACAAACAGTATGTATTACATTCTAGGATCCCGAGCATCAGCTTCAACAAACACAGCAGGTTTTTCAGAACGTTCACATGCACTACTTACATTTTTTACTGCATCTGCATATTTCTGCTCATTAAAATAGTCATAAAAGGTAGCCATGTAGGATTCCTTGAAATTGGCCTGAAATACAAAGCCAAAACCATGCATATCGTAACACAGTTTATACAGAAAATATTAATATTAATATTATTGTTAACAGCAGCAGACCATGAGGCAAGCCACCGCAGATAAGAGGGTTTTTCTTCTGGCCAGAGGCAAAATAAGCAAAGCACTACTTTCATGTTGGACAGCACACATTCAGTAGTACCAAATTTTTATTTCAAAAAGGTAGCAGAATGCATTTCAAATACCCAGTTACTACAGGTAATAATGCATTCTACAAAAGCTTTAAACTTCTGCTTTGGCTTTTAATCTTGGTCCTAAAAGAAGCTGACAAAGAGTGTTAGAGAAGGAATTCTATAGTCTTGAAAGATTCAGAATTGAGGTATAGATTCATCTACTACAGTTGCCCGTGTGAACGCTAACTACACCACCAACCTACCCCAAATTATCACCAGATACAGCAGTGTGGTGCCTTAGGTTCACAGGTTTTATTTTAATCCAACATCCAGAGCATGGGCATTTAGATCTAATCTCATCACTGACTGGCAGAAAACTGAACTGGCATGAAAAGGGAAGCATAGTCCTTCCCCTTAGTGGGCAACTCTTCTCAGTTGAGCTTTAAAATGCTGAAATAATCTGTAAAGCCCTGCAGAGCTGCTATTATGTACTGCAGGCAAATAGAGAACTTCATGGGTTTTCCTGATCACTACCTTTCTTCCAGGAGGAAGGAATGAAAAGCCCTGGAACAGACTTCTAGGTTGGTCACACAATTTTGCTTTACTGAAATCTAGTTCAGATTAAGACAGATTTAGTTTTTCCTGTGAGCATGAGAGGCTTATAATCAAAGCATCATAACCAGTTTTGCATAGGCCTAGTGAAACTCAAGCATTTTAAAGGCTTAATTACACCGAGTGATAAAAGCTTAAAAAATAACAAAAAAGGAAAATAAAATAACGTTCCTAAATTAAGCCTTTAAATGAAAATGGCATACTTACAGATTTAGATTTTGATAGGCTGCCTAGCGTTTGAATGGTTTTAGAGATAAGCGTTAAAGTTCGCGAAGTCTGGGGATCCTAGGAAAGAAAACAATGTTATATGGACTAGCCATTTAAAATATGGAATAGAGGAAAGTAAATGACATTTCTTCTTTCTTATTTCACTTGCAGAAAACTAACATAAAATTAGAAACAACCTAATAAAACGCTACAGAAAAAAGTTGGGTTTTTTTTTTAAAGGCTTTTGACTCTTAAGCCATCACGCTTCATAGGTACCCTATTGCTCTTCAGACAACCAAAAGCAATCACTTGTAAAACAAAAATAGAGATTTCTGTCTCCAGGACTGTTCAGGTCCTCCCCACTCCCCATAAGAACTACTAAAAGGAGTCTTGGATAAATTGCTTAACATCCAAAACATTTCCAACATTAATCCAATGCAGCAAAAATGAAGCAGTGCCCATCTTTTCCACAGCAGCTTAGACTACCTTGTTTGTCCTTAAATTTCACTGTTTCTCCCATACCTCCCACGTTCTTCATATACAGAGTCATTCAACCTATGCTTCATATTCAAGACCAACAAAGCAGATCACAGAATCATAAAACCATAGAATATTTTGGGCTGGAAGGGACCCCCAGAGCCCATCTAATCCAACCCCCCTGCAGTGAGCAGGGACACCATTGCCCAGATCAGGTTGCTCAGAGCCCCGTCCAACCTGGGCTTGAATGTTTCCAGGGATGGGGCCTCCACCACCTCTCTGGGCAACCCCTTCCAGTGCTTCACCACCCTCATTGTAAAGAATTTCTTCCTTATATCCAGCCTAAACCTACCCTGTTTCAGTTTAAAACCATTACCCCTTGTCCTGTCAAGATCTTTGAACTAAGAAAGGTACTTCTCCTAAAGGCTATTGATAGACAGACTATGGTGACAGAACCATATACATAGCTAGAAAAAATTGATACAGTACTTACTGGATGGTGTGGTGTAAGCTGAAAGAGGTTTGGAGAAAGAATAGCAGGAGCAAAAAATCTCAGGAAAATAAAGCTGCTGACAGCTGTATATCTCACATCTAGGTCACCTATTAAAAAAGAGACTTCTAGTCAGTGTTTCAACAATCCTTCCTTAAAAACCTTCTGAAATTGTCAGAATGCCTTCAGAAAGCTAACTCAAACATGTGCTGGAAATGAATATATTTGCAAGTTACAGGACTAACTGATGATGGAGGATTTGGAGCCAGAGATTGGCTAGCATAAACCAAGAAAATGTCAATGACAGTCTTTTAAAAAGCAGCGAGTTCACGACACAGGCTACAAGGAGAACATAATTTGCTTTTCCACTGCACAGGGAATTTCATACAAACAGCTGCTATTCCATCTATGCAACTGGAGTATGATGAATAACTGACATAGTTTATGAAACAGTCAGCACAGAGGCCAACTCTCAGCTATCTAGTTATAGTCCTGAGCACAAGTGCTGTACAGACTCCTAATGTGTCTATTCTAGTTGGTAATTATAGAAAATGCAATTTATTTATTTATTTATTTATAAAATAAAGAGCACAGCACAATCAATGGCTTTCTGCTTGAGGTTCTCTACTGTGAAGTGACTGTTTAAAAGCTGAACTTGTATTACTGTAAAACTTCCTTGTTGTAATCTGCTTCCCTTCATGAAAATACATAGGTTGGTGGTTTTGCTCAATTCCGGTTTTATACTGCCCGCTCCTATTCACAGAGCCAAAACAACTAGGAGGGAGCGGAAAGAATTCTCTCCTGACAGCCAGAAAACCTTTGCAGCACATGGGCCTCCTGGGGCAATGAGCGTGCAATGGCTTCAATAATTTATAGATTGGCCTTTATTACAGATTGACGTATGAGCAGAAAATAATTCAGCTGCATGGAGTCTGCAGAATGAGCCATTACAAAAACCTGAACATTTGAAAACAGAGTGTACTTTGAAACCACAAATACATATCATCATAGTGCTCTTTTTAAATGCTGTTTTCCTTTCAAAGATGTTTAAGGAAAACTCACACAATCATTAAGTCATTTTCTTTGTGAAATGAGTAATCAAGGAAAAAACAGCATTAAAACACACTCCAAATGGTAGTTTGGATAAGCTGCTGTTCAGTTACTAAATCCATCATGGATCATACAGAATGCTAGACTACACCTACATTTAAAAGCTATCAGTGATGTAAAATAAAACAATATATAGAAACTCACCTTGAAAACGTTTGGCAGCTGATTCTCTGAGTGAAAAGAAAATATCGCACATCACTGTAGGGCAGCTTACACCAGATTTTGTAATTACAGTAAAAATGCGATCAACGTATTGCCTCAGATTTTCCTGAAAAATGCAATGATTATGACAAAATTAGTATCATTTTCTGCTGTGGAAAGTGCTACTATTCCTGGTTTTTATTCATAATGGCATCATTAAAAGATTCTCACTTTCAACATTATATACTTGCAAAACAATCTCACACTCAATGATACCGTCTTTGGTAAATGCACATATTCAAGTACAAGAGTAAAAATATTATTCCTATCAAAAACAAACATCAAGTGATATGGCTGTATGGCATATTGTTCCTTTTCGTAGCAGCGTTTTTTACATCATCAGTAACGCCACTGGCTAAGCTATCCTTGTTCTCAAGTGCGGGAGGAGAAGTGATTAACATTCTAAAGATACTGTATTTATACTACAATGTAAAGCCGTTGTAAAATAATTTTAACAGTTTGTGGTGTTAAGAAAGCTTCCAGTGTACTTTAATGAATGAAAAAGTCATTTGCAACATCAAATATCTGGGGACCTCAGTCAAACTTGACAGTGTAAATAAGAGATTATCTCTTCAAAATCTAATGCATACCCTGTTATTTTCCAGGTTTTCACCATCTTTTAATTTCACAGGATCAATTTCACAAGGTTTATGGACCTGGCAGATCTAGGAAAAAAAAATATATAGTGAACAACTAATATATTAGTTTACCTTAAAGTAGAAAAAGTTTTGTAAAAAGCATAATCTGTTAGTTTTTTGGGGTAAAAGGCAAAAGCCAACTGTATTTTTTTTCTTTTGACAAAGCAAAGGTAAACTACCTGTGATTTTTTTTTTTTTTTCCAAAAAGTAGCATTAATTTGTTCTATGTTGTCCTTCAACTGAAATGAAGAATTATTCATTAAGACTTTCTCAGGCAAGGCTGTTCAAGTCCTATTCTGCTAAAACAGTCAACTCTGAAAGTATATCTATATTCTTTAGAAACTTGACATTTTTTGATGAAACATTAAAACAACAGCTGAAGAAACTGTCAAATCATTTAAAGGAAGTCTGTGGTCTGAAAGTATTGCCCAATTACTGCACTAAAATACCCACACCCACCATTCTGGACTGGACAGATAATAAACCATTGTTACAGTACATACATCACATACATAGTTATCTAAGAATAATTTTATTCCTTTATACCCACCACTGGATGAGATGCATTACTTACAGCTTCCTGGCAGCTTTCTGTTGTATACATTCTTTATTCATCATTCATCACTTATTCATCTATTTATTACTACTTTATTAACTTCTCAGAAACAATAAATGTCAGATTTTATAAAAAAAAAAAAAAAAGAAGAGAGTAATTTAGTTAAATAAATGGAAACTTTCCTTTTCCTTTAATACAATCCAACTGTTTCTGAACTGAGTGACTCAGCCATGGCTATACTAACACAACACAGGATTTTAACACAGAAACAGGCTCTTAAGCATTATTTCTACAAAGTCATATTTAAAAAGGGAAGGAATAAACAGTATCTGCTGTTTACAGTGAAATTTTGTCAAATAAACAGTTTAAACTGCTCTTACCTCATCTATAATTGGCTTTAGTGTAACTTGCAGATAATGCATCCCTGCCAGTTTCATTGTCTCGTCAATGCACTTGGAAGTTAACGAGTTTCCTCTGAAAATGGTGTTTGGATCTCTGGAAGTGAACAATTTTCTGTAATTTAGTCTCTTTGTAATAAACTGCTAATACATGGAAATAAGAGAAGCGGTGAAAGGTGACGGACATCTGGGTTTGAATGCACAAGCAAAAATTCCCTTTGACTCCAGCCTGCCATTACACGCAGCTACATAGCGCTGAGCGCACTTCCAGGTTGTAACAGAAAAGCAGTGGTCACGGGACTACAGATTTTCTTCTTTGTATTAGCAGAGTGTGCTCGGTGCACTATCTGAACACACAGCATCACGCAGGCTCAAATCAAAGAGGTTTACAATATAAACGGGGAAAAATGTGCCCGTTTTCACATGCTACTGAACAGCATTAACTTCAGTAAGGTAACGGGACGGTGATTTTAGTCTCACAACACAGGACATGACACGTGACCTACTACCTTCTACAAAATCAGTACTTGTAAGCTGGGAGGGAGATGAAAACACCGTCTCCGATGACATAGCTGTCTTTTCTAAGGGACTTACAGCACTGCCCTGTGATAACACTCTTAAACACAGTGCAGATCCCAATTCTGCCCTGAGAACTGTGTGGATAGCTGATGCCAGGCAGACTCTCACGTTCTTCTGAAAGGCCACCCGCACCAAATTCTTCTTGTACTAGCCATATGGCCACTGTAATTAGTTAAGCTTTAGCTAGCTGCACTATTGTGTATTTTTTTGTAGTATTACTTGCATTTTGTGAATGCAACTAATTTCATATTAATTTTGTACCTGCAACTCCTTGTATAGCAATTTACGTTATACAGATAGGTACATAATCAACGATCTCATCCACACCCATATGGTCAAAACCTGTGCCTACTGACAGCAGATCAAACTTGGATATGGAGTTATTTGCTTGGTTATGTACACACACCAATGTCTTTTCTGTTGTTTATAGCTTAATACAGTTGTACCCATTCACAAGCAGTGAATAACAGGATGAACTACTTTGCTGGATTCATCATTTTGTTTCATACAAAAAAAAAAAGAAAAAAAAAAAAAAAAGTACTTTTCTCGTGAGCTGCCTGTTACAAATGCCAGAAAGCCCTGATAACAAACAGCATCTTTGCTGTTTTAGTGCAGGAACATGACTGACTAGGGAGCAGCAAATTTCCTCATACTGCAGCAACCAAGCTGCTTCAGCCAACCTGCAGCACAGAAAAAAGACACCTACCTACAGGAGGGAAAACACTATCCCTCAAACACACTAAAAATAGCCAACCCACACAACGACTTCATTTTGTAGAGAAAGCTGTTACTTTAGAGTTAGTATCTCTCAATCCCCTTGACTCCCAGTTGTCTCTTCTACTGTCAGTCAAGAGCACGACATAGGCATGGGGCTTGTGGCAACAGATGTTCTTTAGGACCTGCCTGGTGTGAATACTATGTCTTACACTACTACTCTGTCAGCACACCAGTAAGCCAGACAAGGGACTTATAAGAAGTGACCAGAAAAAAATTTTGTTTTCTGCTATCCACTGCTAGATCCAATCCCACCTTTGTTCCCCAGCTCTCTAATTGGAAAGATTAGGCACACAGCTTGCCTTAAATATTCATGACTAGGAAGAAACTTGCTTTTTGCTTTGAACAAATTCAACAAACACTTTTACTCAGCACTAGATGATTTATTAGCACCCTATAAAGCTGAAATGCTTTCACATGAACAGCTGAAGGTAACACAGGATTTCACAGTTATCATCAAATATAATTAAGACTGGGAAGAGTGAAAATCCCTGTTCTCAGACCTTACAATAGTCTTGCAAGCGGACTTCGCAAAACATGATGAGAATTCCTCCTAAAATCAAACTCACCAGATCTTCAGAGCAGTCAATGTGTTTATAAAGAACTCTGCCACCGAGCTGGGAGGAACAACTACAACAGCTTCTTTTGAAATGACAAAGTTCTAGTTCTAGAAACCAAGTAGAGGATCCTAACACTAGCCAATGCAGAGTAGGTATATTTGACAGCGATTTGGGTTTTGGTACTTACTGAGTTCTCTTCACTTCAGCATTCGCAATGGCACTTATGAAAGGCACAATTCTGCCATAGTGTAAGAAAAGCCTGACAAGAGGTATGGCTGCTTCCTGTTTTTCTCTGCAAACTTCACCCAAAATGTGTGCAGCTGATGCTGAAACAGGCTGAACAGTGGAAAGAAATAAAAACTTTGAGAGATCTTTCTAGCACAAGCATCCTTTCTTTTTCCCATGAGCTCCTTAATGCAGATCCCCACACAACCGTTGCAGCGGCCAGTTACCCGAACACGCCTGCACATCTCACGGTGGGCATTACATTCCAGTTTTTTTTGGCTGTAAGCTCTGATCACAAGAGGGCGGCAATTTAAAAACTATTACAGTACAGCCTCTACTTTTCCCCCCACATTTTTAATCGCTGTCTTTTCACTGAATGTCACTGTTGCCTGGGAAGCAAGCGAAGAGGAAGAACTCTAACCCTTCTCAATTTCAAGCCACAGTAAGTACAGAACCCAGTTCTTGTGCTGAAAAAAATAAAAGCACTGTTACAACTGATAAAAGCGTACATAATGGCAAGACATGGTCTAACACACTGGCATTTCAGGATTTGTTCTTGGTTTGGGTTTGGGGGGGGGTGTTTTGTTTTGTTTTTGGGGAGGGTTTTTTTTTGGTTTGTTTGCAGGGGTGGTTTTTCGTTTGGTTGGGGTTTTTTGTTTTTTGGGTTTTTTTTTAATTATGCAAGTAAACCTGTTCCTCTTCAGTAAAGGAAAACCAATTGATCAAACTGAAGTTTACTTTGCATTTTCACATGTAAAATTAGAAAACCACTTAAAACCACTGGTGTTCCTGGGTGTGCCATCACCCTCCACAGTGCAGGCAGATAAAGATCTTCTCTGCAATGACAGAAAACAAGCACCAGGGATATTTGGAGCTTAACAAGGCCCTCAGGTCTAAAAAGGAAAAAGCTGAAGTCTCTGATAATTACACAACTATGGTGCCAGCAAGATAGTGACAAACATTCAGATAGACCCCTGTGAGGATGATCTGCAGGTGAACAACAAGCAGTGCAAGCAAATTACCTCGACATCTGCAGATTTTAGCAGGAGGTCTCTAAGTGGACTGTAATAGTCTGAGGAAAAAACATGGTCCTCAGTGTAAACCACATTTAACCTTAAGGAACCGAGGTCATCAGGTTTCAATGACTTGTTACCATTATCTCTGGGCTGCAGGAAATACCTGATATGCAAAAAATAAGACAGAAAGTTTGTGCTGAAACACAAGATTATCTCAGGCTATACATGAACACATAAAATGTACAGATACATAGAATATTTATGTATGTATCAAACTTGAGAGTTCTGAATCAGACTTTTTAATTAAGTTTGCCAGTCTATTTTGCACCAATTGCAATATGGGAAGTTCTGTGCATAAAGATTTATGTAGATATGATTAAAACCCCACACACTAGAACTATGGCACTGCTGATGAACTGCAGTAAATAATACCATAAAGCCAACGTATTAGAACTCCCACATACAATACAGAGGAAGACGAAATCTCTAATCATATTATCAAAACTTCTTGTTCTTACATTTGCTAAGATTACTTTGGCTGGCTTACAAAAAAAAGATACAAATTAAATCTATTTAAACTTTATCACATAGCAGTAATTACTCTTAAGCCTTCACAGCAGACATATGTTTCTACTTATTCTCCAAAAGAAAAATGTCAAATACCATGCTTCGTAAGAACTAGACTGTCGGAGAAATTTCAAAGGGAGTCTCAGTTCTCCTAGAAACTCATCTCCAAACTTCAAGTTACTGGCATTCCAAAGATCAACCCTGTAATAAAACCAAATAATTTTAAAAGATCCAAAATAAATTTTTAAAAATAAAAGCAAATAATCCCAACCTTGTTTTCAATTCCCCCCCCAGCCTATGAGTTAGCAAGTCTCAAAACTGTACAACAATGGTTTCCAAACAGTAGAGATAATCTTACCTTAGATTTCTGGAGCCTTGTAATTCACCTCCTTGAAACATCAGTGAAAAAAAAAAATCATTTATACTACCTTTTCCTCACCGGTATTGTTTCCATTATCCATATTGATGAAGATTCAGGGGACTGTCTGGCCATCCCAGATAATGGAAAAATACAGGTAAAATGGACATCAGGGGGAAAAAAAGGACTCCATCCTGCCAGTCCCGCTCTAATTGGGGATTACTAGCAGTTAAGTGGCAGCTTTACAGAGTTAGGCTGAATATCTACACAGTCCTTCCCAGTGCTCTAGTTCCTGGGAAGATAAACTGTGTCAAGCTTACAAATTTGTTGCACCTAAACTAGTTTTGTACAGATACTCAAAACCTTAGGACAGTTCTACCACTCTATATAATCTATGTATTGACTGAAGCCTACACAATTTTTGTCACTCAGTCTTCCACGTTTGGGAAGTTCTGCTATGTATCTCTAGACGATACTTTCTTCCCTTTCACATGCTCTTTAACATCAGGATGTAAAACAACGACACTGAGATTCAAAGTAGAAGTACTGGAGTCTAGCCTCTGTACATAAATGCTAACAATCTGTACATAACAGCCTAACAATCTGTACATAAATGCTACAATACCCACTTTGAAGCAAGGGTTCCAAACTCCAGGGTAGTTGTTTCTATACATATTTTAAGGTCTCCTCTGAGAGGCATTTTTATTTTAAAACAAGATCAGCTGAGAATTTTGCAGCTAAGTGACCATCTGAATGTGCCTTAAACTTTGGGGAAAAGAGATATAGGTGAAAAAATACAGGTTTTCAGATAATGAAGTTTTTTAGAAGAGGAATTTTAATTTGGCTAAGGTGCAAAATCATCCAATTATGGACATATCTACACAACCTTCTCAGTGTCAAGCAAGTCACAGTAGGCTTGTCAAGGAATGGTCATTGATAGTCCTGCTAAAGGTTTATCCTATGTTATACAAGTGCAGAGGACGTCACATTTAAATCCTCTGAGCCTTGTATCTGTCAACAATGTCTCAGGCATCAGATTTCATACACGAGACACACCATCAGCTCACATTGCATGCCTGCTGGGTAAAGTTCTTCAAACTCTGATATTTTGACAGTATTTCTGCAGGGTAAGAATTCCTCAAAAGGAAAAAAACTTCTTTGAAAAGTCAACCTCCTCTCCCCTTTCTCCATATCTGGTTCATTACCACGTCACTAATTCAGATGGCTAAAAGCAGCTTCAGGAGGAGAGGAACCTTTTGAGAAGCTTATTTACACATAGCCAAAGTTGCAGTTTAGCAAGTACTGGTTTCTAGTTTATCCAAATTCTTTCAAGATGCCCACAAGCAATAGCACTTTCAAACATATGCAGCCAAAGGGTGTTCCCCTGCAGCCACTTGTTACAGGGAAAAAAAAAAAAAAAAAAAATCAGTGCAAAGGATCTGTAGGAGAGGAACTAACAACTCAAGGTACATCTCACACTACACAGTAAGCAAAGCAGGCATGCAGATTCTGAAATTATTGGTTTGTGCGCGTGGAGTACAAAACATAAACAGCATTTTAAAAGTCAAAATACAAAGGTCTCAGAGTCTAAAACATTACTGTTTCCCGATTGTTTTAAAAGGCAAAATTATGTCAAGTGTTATTCTGAAACTGGTCAGACTGTAGTCACAGAAAGAAAGAAACAACAGAGAGGGGGAGGAGAAACAAAGAATTTCACCAGAACATCTGGTCTGTAAGTGTTGATATGCCCTGCCTGCAACTTCCTACACCCACTCAAAAAGAGAAACTTTCATAGCTTTAGAGAGAAATCATGAGAGACTGAGTCTCCTCTTTACCCTGTGGAATGGTATTTTTCTCAGGAGAGAAAAAGAAAACAAACCCCCAAACCCATAAATTGTATGATCTGTCCAGAGGGCACAGGGGCAATCTAGCTCTAACTGAACAGAGTGGAGGAAGTGAGCGGGGGTGGAGGGGAACCTGCGATGGAAACAAAAACGCTCTGTCCTATAGGGGACAAAAACCCCTGAGCAAAGAGTTTGCCCAACCAAGACTAACACTTTATCTGGTTTTGTCTATTATTTAAGTGCTTAATCTTTTCCCAACTATTTTGTAAGCCTCCTCACAAACCATTTGTCTTTACCACACTGTGCTGTGTTGGTTTTAAGGAATGAAAGACTATACTGAACTCCACATACATTATCATTGCTGACAGTCATTTGTCCAGAAACTATACTAAGTACAACATATAATTCCATTCAGTCCAGTAGTACAAAATAAGAATCAACTGAAATATTAAGCAATGTATAACCCACTGTCCACCAATGTCTAGGGTCCTCTTCCAGAGTCACAAAACTACCAGAGAATCCTAGCTGTCGTTTAAAATCAGCGTGTGGCTGGGCATCATGGTTACAAAGAGCAGACTGGGACTCCCAAGACACTGTTCAGTTGCCCATTCCACCACATACATCCCAGGGATATGGGACATGTTACTTCATACCTGCCTACACCATGCAAAGCTCTCCAGAAATACAGGCTGGTGCTAGGAGCAGGACTTCTGCTGTGCCGCAAGACTGACGCCACCGAAGCAACGTGGCACTGAACCGGGGCCTTTGCGCCTTCTATGGTGCTCTTCCTCCTAGGTGCGGGTTGCCCTTAAGCCAGCCACCCTTGCGTTGCCCGACACAGATGTTCTCAGAGAAACAGAGGACAGCTCTTGTCTCTCTCACATATGAGTAGTTTCCCTTTCCCGTCTCACAGAGCCGTGGCAAACACAGATCTATGAACGGCCTTGCAGTGCTGTGATACTATACTACACGAACCCGTGGCTGACCGTCAAATTAGGACAGCCCTCATCCATTCATTCGTGAACATGGATTCGTCTTGCTTGTTGGGAAGAAGTGTTGTTCCCCCCTTCCTGGTCTCCCCTCCCTTCCTTACAGCCAGCTGTGCTTCTGAAGGGACTAGGGAATGTTTTGGGAGATAAGCCCTCACACCGCCTCTCTAGTGGGAATACCTAGTGAGGAAGGGAGCGCCATCATTCTCCCTCAACCTTTCTTCCTCTAAATCCTAGCGTAAAGGAGAGGGGAATTTTTCACCATCTGATGCAGATGCGGCAGTTTTCAGCTACAGTGCATCCAGATCACCAGATGGCTTATGTCTCTAAGTTTCAGTGTATGTGATGGTATGACGCATCTGATACCTTTAGGTTTTGCACCTCCTATTGTTTCCTCTCCACTCTTTCTATTCACCTGTCCCCACAGACACTGCTGACAGGCCTCAGCAGGTTCTAAAATAGTATTAAGTGGGTGGTAGGGAGTGGGGTGGGGTTGTTCTTGTTTTGCAGTCAGAGTTGCTTCTTTCCTGTGCAATGGATTTCACGTGTACCATACCCAGCCTTGCAAGAAGGGGTTAAAGTCTGGCAAGCAAAAGAGAAGAGAAACTGCCTCTGCCCCAGAGAAACTGAGCTCAATAGTTTCCTTTCAGAGAAGAAGGACCTTATATGGGTTGCCAAAATTAAGCGATAAAAGAAAACAGACGCTTTAACTGAGAGCATCACAGAGCTTCTGGACTTTCTTGGGAAACTAAAAGAGGGAGGAACAGGGAGCCCAGACATAGAAGGCTGCGCTTAATGCACATTAGTATGCACACAGTGTATATAGGATACCGAGGAAAATAATGAGGATTTATCTCACAGAGGAACTGTCACACATTGCATACATCTACAAGACAGTGGAGGTAAAGGAGCATGCAGATACAGTGACAAAGACTCACCTCGATTTACGAACAGCAAACCCGTGCTTGCCACTTTGAAAACGGAGTTTACTACAAAGTTACACAACTTTGGAAGACAAATTTATTAGTACAAAGTCTTTTATATTACCTAATCTCCATTTTGTCAACTTCATCAACATCTTCAATATCAAAATGGGATTTCTTGTTGTAGCTACTGGGTCTTGTAACCTAACAAAAAGGAGGAAACTTCAACGAATTGATCTGATACAAAAGCATTTCTATTTTACTTGTACAAAGCTCTGGAAGATCAGTCTTTTACTACCAGCACTAATTTCAGTCCCAATTCTGAAAACATTCATGCATGTAAATAAATGTGTTGACTAAACAGAGTCCTCACTGTACAAAAGTAGAGGTTACTCAATCATATCCAAGAGTAACTAGATACTCCACACTTTACAGAGAAAGGATGTCTTTAATATTACTACCGTACTTGGAGTTTACATTGACAAAAGAAAAATAAAATGTAAAGGGATACCACTTTAATAACCCATCTAGGGAAATAAAAGGGCAATTGAGTTTTAAATACAGCTGTACAACAGATGTCCTGAGGCACCCTGAAGAGGGGAAAAAACCCCACTAAAACCACCTTTAAAATATATATTACAGTGGATCTAATTAAAACTGGAAAGTTCTGCCTGCCCTGATATCCTGGAAGTCAATTAATCATGCTCATACAAAAAACACCAAGTAGATCAATTGTCCAAGAGATACTAGACTGTCTTATGTATACCAGAACACAGAACCAGGTGCACAGTTCACCAGCCATATTTGCAAGAGTGATAAACAGCAAAGCACAGGCAGAAAATAATGGGAAGAAAGATGTAAGTGTAGAGCATTAGCTCTACAAACATTTCTTAAAATTTGTTTTCTAGTATGATTATAAAAAGGACTTTGATGATTGTATTTTTGCATAGCATGTCAGAAACTTGAGAAAAAGGCTACCCCACCCAGCTGAAACCACAGCAGAAAGCGTGATGATGTGTGGGTTCAGCTCTTGGTTACACACAGAAGCTGAACTTTACTGTAGATTTAAATAAGCTTGTGGCTTACTACTTCCCACTCACAAAAAATAGCTTTTATTGTAAACTTGACTTTTTGGTTTTATATCACACATCAGATGCAGATGGTACAAACAAGGGAGGCAAAGACATAGCTGCACAAGTGGCGGGAAAGCAGAAAAGAATCTTCAGCACAGGACACTCAGAGCCCTTTTTGTGGGTGTATGTGTGAGGCAGGCACCATTTTCAAGGCGATACATAAAAACTAAAAGGTACTAGGCAGCACTGGAGACCAAATGCTCTAGATTATAATTGAATCAAATGCACCTGTAAGCCCAAGAGTACAGAGGATTTAAATACAGCCTACAACTTCAGCAGTCAGCACAAATCTTCTCACCCTACCCTTACAACTGTTTTCCCCATGGCTTCAAGAAACCGTCCTGCATAACTGCAAATGACATTTTCTACTACCATTGTGAAGCTAATGGTGTAATTTTTAATAAGGGAGCAAACTTAAGTGTTTTATTCTCTCTAACACACAAGTTGTTAAAAAAAGTTATAGCAGAGGTGTAACTTATGGCACATCCCTTTTAAGTAAACACTCTTCTGAGAAGTTTTGCTGGAGTCTGCATGTACAAGGTGTCTGTTCTGTACAACTGCTTAGTGTGCAGATTAATACAGCTCAAGAGCGATATGCCTGAAAAAGGTAACTGTATGAGGTTCATCCATTCCAAGGATGAAACTGGAGATGGGGGAACTCCCAGTCCACAGTGCTGAACTAGCTGCCACGTACCATTTTACTAAAAAGGGGGCAAAACTCCACTGCGCTGGTCCCTTGCTTTAGGCAAAGCTGCCAAGTCATTTATCAGTTCCTCAATTTTTTCCAGCACATGCAGGTTTGCAAACAGGTCCCCAGCACTACCTTCTCCTGTTTCCATAAGAAGGGCATTTTCCTGTAGCTGCATATATAGACCTCCAAGCCCCAACACCGTGCTGCAGCTGGAGCGGTGGTGAAAATGGCTCCTAACCATCAGGTGCAAGTTTCGCCCATAGCACCTCTTAAATAAGCCCTTAGATTTCCCAAGTCAATGATGAGCTATTTTCCATTTAGAAAATTAAATCTGTGTGACTTTTTGGTTGTAATAAGGAAAGCACCCATTCGTTGCCTTTTAACCAGCTTCTTCCTTGGAGGCACGGCCAATTGCTGTGCTAGCAGACTGCAGGAAAGCTGATGAAGCTGTTTGGAAGCGGTAACTGGCACTGCTCTCAACAGCATGAAGCTGTGCAGCTCCAGAGGAATCGGAGCACTCCGTTAGCGTGCACCAGCCACAGGTCTGCCTATGTCTCATTAGTGAATGTATTTCCCAGTTGCAGTGGTTCTACTGAAACTTGTTCCTTGGAGACATTTAGCCTGATATGTACTAAGTATTCCCAAAATGACATAAATCTATGATGGCTCTGCATGCACTAAGGGTATGTTTATGTTTCAGAGTTCTGGCTGATTCAGACATTTCCCAAGCTCTGCTCTTACCCACACAGAAAACGTTTTGCTCTGAGTTAGCAGAACTGGGGCATGGGCTTGAGTTCAGGTCTTGCCTCTGCTGATACTTGCATGCAACGCAGCTCTCAGCATAAAGGCAAGCTAAGCAAGCCTGCAGTCCCCTCCACAACTCCAGCTGGAAGATGCTTTCTGTCTCTCCTTCCTCTCCCGATAGGGCACCATCTGCCAAGTTCAGTGTTTAAATACCAAACGTTCACTGTTTCTGCAGCGCACAGAAGGCTGAGGAATCTGACAGGTGAAGTTTTGTGGTTTACAGGCTGAATTCCTGGATTACATTCTCATTAAAAAGCTCTCGCTGTCAGATGCCTCCAGAACTGCGTATGTTAAGAATAAGGAAGCCCATTTTAGTTTGTTTACATATAGCATCACACTTGTGTCACTGTGGAAGGCTGCAGCTCTGAGCCAGGTGACAGACTCAAATCCTGGGCAGCCCCAAGTAAACACACAGACACCTCAGTGCAGTTTCAGCGCTCAGTACCATGGGATCTCTCCCCCACCAACCATGCCCACGCAGCACCTCCACACAGCCTCAGGAGTCAGGCAAGCAGGCACAAAGGCTCACTGCTCGCTAAAGTTATGTCTCCAATGAAGTTATACCCTAGGAAGAGACGTATTGTATTACTGGAGGAAAGATTACCTTAGACAGCTAGCCCGGCCAACCTTCAGGGCTTCCACCCCTTCGGGCAGTGAGAAAGTGCTTCTGCCAACAAAGAACTTGCTCTATCTCTTCCTCAAATCCAGATAAGTTACATCAACAATTACATTTCTACTGGTATGACCGACTTTAGATTAGTCGGTACAATGGTCAGCTTCTAGGCAAAGATGGTGGTGTGTAGAAGGAGGGAGAAGACAGCAATAAGCCCCTCACCTGCACTGCCAAGAATGATACATGCACTTCAGATCTGCACAGTGCAACAGCACTTGCACGGCTCCTCACACCCCAGCTCTCCTTCTTGATGGGGCTGCCGATGCCTCTGAACTGATTTGAGAAACCACATCCCTAGGAGCCACCCCTATGCCAGCAACAATTTCTAATGCAAATGTGACCTGAATGATGCAAGCCGTATGGGCAGCAAAGGCTTTTCAATGATATGCCAGCTGCATTGTACCACTCTGGCTTTTCATCAACTTCATTATGCCAGACGTGTTCTTGAGGTATCTATTGAAATAGAACAGTTAAGTGTAGACCGGGACTAAGATGTCCAAAAGAAAAAGAAAAGAGAAAGATACACATACTTTAGAAGACCGAATGACAAGTTTCAAGAGGTATCCAAATTATAAACACATGTATGGATACACCACAATTAGAGCTACTCTTGCCAGAAAGAACCAAAATGAGCACTTTTTTATAGAAGTTATACTTTGTCTTAACTGGACTTGTTGAAAATGCTCTGTATTAAATAAAGCTGCAGAGGTTTCACCCACTTGGAGGAAAGGCACTGGTATTGCAGCAGACTGGTAGACAGCCAGAACATCCAGTTTAAGTGTACTTATGTATTTTTTCTCTATAGTTTTCAGTATTCCTCCCATTGACTGGGTAATACAGGGTGGAGCAGCTATCAAACCACAGGCTAAAAAAAAAAAAAAAAAACCAAATAAATTTTTTTTAAAAAAATATCCCATTTTAAAATGTCCCTTTTCAAAACTCTGCTGGAGTGAGTCACGATGGAGTGTAAAGCCTGATTCTCAGAAGTGCCTACCTCGAAGCTTTTTCTATGGAGCACCTGAGCTGAAGCAATATACTGCTCCCTGAGCAGACAGCTAGTGTGATCCTGGGTACTTCTTTTCCCTGCACCATGCTTTGAAACAGTCTTCAAAGAAGACAGCTGGCACAACATGGAGCAGGACACTGTGCCAACTATCTACAGTATAGTATTTCAGCTTATCACCCGTTCCTTTGAAATACCAACCTCAAAATAAAACACTTCATCAAAATGTGGGTTGTTGGTCTTCTTTTTAACTTTAGTCTTTTTGGCTTCCGACCTGAATTAAGGAAAAAAGAAAAAAAAAAAAAGGTAAGAAACAACATGAACAGCAGTGCGATCTTAGAACAGAGCCACTGAGGAACAGATAGTCATCCACTTCATTTATCTGATGAAACTGGAAAGCCATGTGGCTCCAGCACAGCAAGGCATACACACTCGCACACATTTGAGAGGGGGATTCATGGCATGCCTATTTCTCTGAAGTGGCAGTAGTCACAGTTTGTTATCCTCTCTTAAACACAAGTCCTTGAACCATGACTCTGTCACTTGCTTCATCCAGCAGAATCTCCTATCTGTACAAATCAACTGGCAAGAATGGGGCTCTGAGCAGCAACATTTCTGGGGACGGTCTCAGTCTTGATGTGACCCAAAAATTCCTCATACCCTAAAAGCATAGGAGACAGGTAGACGGACATAGCTATTTCTGTGTTTTATATTCTATAACCCTGGCCTGAGGAGCAAATGAATACTTTTCAGTGGTGGCAAATAACAAAAAACCCAGAATAATTTCCTCCATAAGAATTTTTTTATTGCTACGTTACCACCCTTTCCCCGTCAGCCCCAACAGCACCTACTTAATGTTATGTTGTTGAATTACTATGAGCGGTACGGAGCAGAAGTCTCTTAATTTCTACTGCTCTGTAGGAACAAGACATTGCAGACCTCCCTCAAAGCACTCACCGGGCACCAGGCCTGACAAAGTTCAGCACGGCCCATTCATCCTCTCTGGGCACTGCCCTCCGCCTGCCTTTTAGAAAACAGACATCTAACCACTTGGCATTGGGCTAACGCCAGCCAACACATTTCTCACAGGCCAGCCAACAGCTGTTTGCTGATTTCCAAATGTTATGAACCTATGCTTGATTTGTTCTTGTTACCTACAAGTGAAAAAGCTCTGTGTCGTCCTGTGTCACCAGTCTTCCCCTACAGCTCTGCAGTAATAAGAGGGCATAGATAAAACAGACACAGATGGAGAGGCACATCAGCCATGTGGAAAACTGACCTACTAATCATTTCATCTCAGAATCTATCCCTCATTTCTCATGCAGCAAAGCTGCTTAGATAGCTTATATTAACTGCTGATATTAACCAGACAACTCTATGTATTCTTTTACAGAGGTCAAGCAAAGCTGGGTCTAATTCCCAGTACTGCTACAGGCTTCCTGTGGGACTTGAATGGGCCAGTCCACCAGTATACAATGTTTTCCCGTATGTAATACGGGCATAGAAACAGTTTGGGTCAGGAAGTCTGATCACTCTGTAAGTACAAATCACACAATAAACAGCAGCACACTTACTGAAATTTTTATGCTTAGCATTGCATAAATGCAGCAGAATAAAGCAGCTTTCCTACCCTAAAAGGAGAGGTATTGAAAAATCCAGAGAGGAGAATGATGTCCAGATTAAGAATATCCCACTATTCCTAGGAGGAGCCGAGAGATAAGAGAGACTAATCGCCTCCAGGTCATAGGGCAGATTGCCTATCCCATCTCATCAGTCACACTTGCCAATCAACCTCTTTACTGATAAACCCATCTGGGAGGGGACTGGGAAGCAGGATGTGATTAAGGCAAGCACAATTATTGGGCAATTACTGAGCAGCGGATGGGAACAAGCTGCATGCTGCTTGCTGGAGATAGGAGGTAAGCCTTCTCCCCCACCAAAAACCAGACAGCAATAGGATGAGGCCATGCTCCCAATTCTGGAGGGAAGTACATTATCAGCTATCACACATTATCCAGACTGGGGGGTGGGGGGAAGCAGACAAAGAAAGGTAAGTTTGGACATTCAAAGATACAAGAATTAGCCAAAAAATCTCCTTGCAGTTTCAGTGATAGCCATCCAGTACCATCTGAAACAAGTCATAGGCTTAAAACATCAAAGCATACAACTCAAATGCACAGCTCATTAATGTATATAAGGTCTAACACAACTAGACAAAGATGAAGAATACAGACCAGTCTCAAAGACTCCTCTGAATGCAAGGTAAGGATTTGTCAAGAATGCATCTTATTTATAGTATTTTCAATAAATTATTGTGAATTTATAGTATTTTCAATAAATTATTGTGAATCATTATGAATAACGCATGGTACCAAATCTGATTCTTTCAGGTCATAGCAGATCCGTTTTGTTTCTAACATGGCATAGACATAAAAGATTACTCTGGATAAGCAGAAACAAAACAGTGACACCTAACTGCAAGGGAAATTTTTTAACAGAACAAGAAAATTTAATCCTAAATTTAAACTGAAGAGAACTATGCAGAATCTCATAACTAAAACCTCATTCCAAATTTTATCCATGCTATTATGTCCATATATATCAAATTATAGGACTGAGCCATCTAGGGCTTTCAACATACACATTAATTTGTCACACTTCGAAAGTGAAAAGACTCAATATTCACACATACAAATGTGCATACTCTGCAAGATGTTGATGTACTCAGCATCTCCTCTGCCCCTGCCCAAAATTAGGCAATAAATTTGCCCAGAAACTGGCCTCCAACTACGAGGTGAGAAGATGCACAAATTAAGCCTAACCACAAATTACGTACTCTGGGATATTAAAATTATTCAGACCTTCACATAAATCAAAACTGAAACAAGCCTCAAATTATTTACTCTAGTATAACTCAGTAGTTCATACATGCACACATCAACACTTAACATACTGTAGTGGTGTCTAAATACTTCCATCTGAGAATGCAGATCTCTAATAGACAAAGGGACAGAAACCATCCTTATAAAATGGAAGCTCTTGTACGTGCAATACTTGCCTGGAGGGTCCTGCTAAGGTAACGGTGGCATAGGGATCACACTGCCCGTTCACAATGGGCAGCCCTTGGCACTCTAAAACCCTAGAAAAGAAGAAAATGCAGACAAACAAATCAATGAAATGGGAAGAGACTGGATCGAAAATAAAAGCAATGCATTTTCATCCTGTTCCTTTTTCTTAATACTTTACACTAGGGAATTGAAATGTCACAAAGCACAAGCCCTTAATTTATACCCAAACTTGAAAACATATTTTGGTCTTAAATACTAACTTTAACGGGGTCAAAATACTGTTAAAATTACAGAGAAACCTTAATGTGAAGGATTCTTATTATGCAAGTACAACAACTTAAGGTTCATGAAACAAGAGTCTGCTGTCAAGATGGGAGCTGTCAGCACATTAAAATTCTTTGACAACTTATTTTCCAAAAAATAATAACCAGAATTTATTTCTGTAACAAAGGTTAAAAAAAAAAAACCACACAGACAGATCCCAGCAGTAGTCAAGTAATTTCTCAAAATCACATTCATGAAGGCCTCAGTGCTTTTGGCAAAATTTGGCATGTGCTTATTTGTAAAGGTGAGTTAACTACAGACCAGAAGACAGTATTAAAAAGCCATCTTTCTTCGTACAACTTAAATAGCAAAACTGAAGAAACACATTCAGCAGATCTGCACTGAAGAAGTCAAAGAGACATCGAAGGGACAAAATGGAACAAACTGGGTCTTGCTGCAAGCAATGGTGAGAGCACCGTCATTTCAATATCTCTTTGGGAGGAAAAAAACCCCACCAAAACCAAAACCAACCAAAAAAAACCAAAAACCCAACACAACCCCAAAAAACTGTGAAAAAAATGTTTAATGTTTCACAATTTAAAACCTACTGAGGAATGCAGCACCAACTGGAAACAAAGGCTGACAAGCCGGTTGCCAGGATTCTGCTTCCAACAGGTAAGCCTGTTGGGCCGATGTATCTACACAATTATAACTGGAAAATTTTGGTGAAGACAAACTCTGAAGCTCTTTGGTCAGGTGACCAAAGTGTTTGCAGAGTGAAATATCTTTCAAACTTCTGTGGACTACAAAATCAGCAAGAAAATAATTTTACTGCTTTTAGTGACAACTTCGATACAAAAAAAAAAAAATCAATAAAGAAAAGTTCAGTAACAGATAGTGCTCCACAATATAATCCACAAAGCAAATTATATGGTAACATATGATGTGGACTTCAAATAGAGCTTAACTACAAATTTATTACTTACTCTGCATAAAGGAAGGAAAAAAAAAATTATATTCTGCATCAGTACAGGAATCATTTTTGTACCGAAGGAGGTACAGTTTAGATAGGTTCACACAGCCCTAGGAAGTACAGAAAGACTGAAGATCACACTAAGAGAGCTCACACAGGCAGCTGAATTGATACATTACCTTCATAGCTGGATTCTCACATCTATGATCCACAGAATAAAGGCTAATATTCTGTGGCAAATAATTGGCTTAATACAAAGAATCCCCAATAATGCACTCACTCACCAGCTTCCCATTTGCATAGCCCCTATATGCATGAAAAGCATTCACTTATTAACCTAAACAACCCCTCTTCTCAATCCCGATTCACTAACACTAGTGCAAACAACAATTATGTTCCATATTCTGGACACTCAAGAGGAAATATAGATGAAAATCACAGAGAACATTAGGAATAACTTGGATTGCACAGGCACTGTGCTGCTTTTATTTCTGGGCTTCTATTATTTCGCTACAAGTTTACTTTCTACACAGAGTTCAGAAGCCCCCTAGATGCCTAGTTTAGCAGGTATCCGATACTGCAGAGTGCTAACCATGCAAACAGCAAAATTCAAGCCACAAATTCAAGTGCCATTTGAGATGACACTAACAGTTTCTTCCCCAGTTCCCCGCTGCTGCTGCAGAAAGGCAGGAGGTACCCACAGAACCTGTATATTTGACAGCTCCATACTTCTCAGAGGCCTCATAGATAGACTTGATGTCCGTTTTCAAGCAACCAAGTCCTTACTCCACATTCACCCAGCCTCCCTTACAGAGAAGGTGTAGAATAGGCTTTTTTTTTGCATGTGTATTAATACAAGTATTCAAAATTGTACGGAAAATGCTACTTTTTAAATTTAAAAAAGGCAGATGTGAGTAGAAAGAACACTTACGGGGAACTTTACACTGTGGCCTTCTGGCAGAGTACTTAGAAGCACAGGAGGAAAAACCCATAAGTACCAGCAGAAAGTCTTTATGAAGAGGCAGGTCCAGCTTGATTTTCTTCTGCGTAAAGGAGAGACCACTTTCCTTCTAGTGGTCTTTACACTAATGTGACTATATTCACAGCAGAAACACTTAGCCAGTGAGCTATAGCATGACTGCTGGTAATTTTTTCTAGGATAGCAGATGTGGCTTGAACACATTCCTGTCTGAACAGAACAACTGTACACCAAGTGTCTGTGTCACACCCCCCCTTCCACTGCTTCCTAAGGCAGCCTGGAAGTTCCTTAAAATGAAGGAGTAACTCAATGGCTTTATAGCAGTCAGCCAATTTTCTACTGTTGATGAATGGCTTCCAAGCCAGCTCTCATCCATACAGGAAGAACTATGTGAAATTTAAACACAGAGAAAGCATGTTCGGAGAGAGTATGACTCTTGTTTTAATAAAAGCAGTCCTTTCAAGAATATGCAGGCAACAGAAAGTGATCCCAGACAGCATGATCTACACTTGAGGACATGTAGAGGTTATAAATCACTACACAATAAAATCACAGATGAATCTAAACTATGACCACACCAAAAATACATATGCCCCAACTACACACATCTACAACGGCAGGATCTATTCTCATACTGCCGCATCGGAGAACTTTTTACATTTTTTGGGGGGATAGTCCTCCGTTGTTATCACATCAACCATCAGCAACAGTTAAAAAGACAAACATCAGTAGCTAGTCAGAGAGAATCCAGCAACACAAATCATCCGGCACTTGCATCTTGAATTGTGCATGCTCTACAAAACATGGAGAAGAACGACAGGATGACTTCTAATGGCTTGTGGCTCCCCCTGGTTTGTACTCTCCAACTCAGCTAACAGAAGTTACCCATTCATGAACAGTTTACAAAGTTATGAATGGTTTGAAGAATATTTCCTTGCAAAATAAGAATTAAGTGGCACATAATGAAATTACCAGACAGCGGGTTTAAAATAAACAAAAGGAAGTACTTTTTCCACACAATGCATAATGAAATTGCAAAACTAACTGCCATGGGATGTTGTGGAGGCCAAAATACATGGATTCAAACCAGGACAACATGAACTCATGGAGTGTATGTTTGTAGGCAGCTATTAAAGCTTAACAGTTCAGAAGCCTCCTCCAGCTCAGGAAAGCCCAAACTGCTGATCAAGAAGGGCGTAACTCTGAAAGCAATCATACCATATTTGAAGTATCACTCACCAGCAAGTATCAGAAACGGTACTAGGCTAGACTAGAGGGGCATTTAACACAGTAGGGTAGAGTTTTTATGTTCTCTGGGGAAAAAACAACCAACCAAACAAAACACAAAACAAAAAAACCCCAAAGTACACAGATGTTCTCATACAGTCACAATGACTTAAGAGCAAGACATTTCTTTGTGTGCAGCTGGAATGAGAAAAGCAAAAACAACCTTGAAAGAAACAAAATGTGAGAAAACAGGAAACAGACACAAACATGAATGGTATCCCAAGCCTTTCAGGTAATTTGAAAGTGTTTATTGTTTAAGGATGTTGGAGAAAGCAGGCAAAAGACTGAAAACTTGGGATTTTGAGGAAGGAAGGCTACGTCTGGAGAGAGGCTCATTCTGGTTTTTCTAACTTACTAAGCATTATGGGGAGAGACAATAAAATTCAACAAGGCACAGGTCTGGTCAAGTCATGTTAGTATACCCTCATTAGTAGCAGGAAACTGGAATCTTAGAGCTGCTTTTGTTATGGCCATTTTCTTCAGTCATGGGAAAGGTGCTAGGTAAATTAACACTGCTCCCCTCCCAACCTGATACCAAAATACTGGATTTAATTGGCAAGCAGGAAAAGAGCTAGTACAAAATGACAGCTTCTTGGAGACAGGATAAAATGGAGCCTCAATTCTGCCATATGGCTATCACATTATTAAGACTGACAGTTCATATCTGCATTAGATGAAAAAAACATACGAAAAGAGACGTATAACAAAGGTATAATCTCTAGGAGCAGGGGACATGATGCTGGGAAACACTGAATAAAACCAGTAAAAATGAAACGCCTTTGCTCTAATCATCTGCAGAATTAGTTTAACATGCGTGTTCTGGGCTAATGAAAAAAAGCCTAGGCAGTCAAGATTATTCAAGAATTACAAGTCAACTCATCAAGCCCCAGAGGAAAAATGTCTGGCGGCTGCTAGAATCCTTTCTGCCCAACTGGTAGTTTCTGATCACAAGCTGTCTCGAGCCCAGCTGGGGCAGGGTGAGCCATCCCTCCCAGTTAGCCTGCCTGGGCTGGGCTAAGGTTATTGCTGGGTCATATGGGAAAACTCTCGATGCAGCTGCCTCACTATATTTTGCTTGTGGTTTATAAAATTAACAGGTTTCAAGGAACGAGACATTTCAGTTTTCAATGTGGTTCATGACCAGACCTTCATAAGAGTAAATAAGCTATGGAAAATTCCCAGAGGGTAAAAAAACCCTCAAACCCAAACACACCATGAGCATGCCCTCTTGCCTTTAAATTATATCCTTACAGAAGTTGAGAGGGAGGCAGGGAGAGAAGGTTTCGAAAAAAGTCTTTTCAACAAAGACTAAGCGGCTCACATCTGACAGTACAGGCATTCCCTCTACCTCTGGGCTGCCAACCAAGAGCTGCAGGCCATAGTCTCTGAGGCAGCCCCCACACAATCATACTCAAAACCAGGCTTCAACAGGCGAGCAACATCAGGATGAACCAAAGGCTGTGGGCGTTCCACACCCCGTCCTCGGAATCACAAAAATTATTTGAAAATTATAGGTTTTCTGATTAGTTCAGGATGCACATGTGTCATCAGCACCCTTTTGTGCCAGAAAGGACAACCAACGCAAACACAGACACAGAGAAAACAAACCAGAAGGGACATAGCTGTTCCTAAAACCTGTATCCATGTTTATTGTTCTTTCCAGACTAAGTGACTTCCAAAGTACCTAGTCAGGCTCAGTTCTTCCCCCAGTTTCAACCTAGGGTAGGGAACAGCAGACTATTCCCATTCTCTTTTCCCAAATCAGACTGTTTTCTCACTGTGATTCCTCAACAGAAAATAAATACATCTTTTTTTTTATACATAATCTTGCTTTCTATCACTGTACATAATCCATGTATTTTAATTACATTCACATACCTACTGGGTTTCTGGGCTCAATCTTAACACTCGGCAAGTTAATTGATGTACCTTATTAATCTTCCATTTCCAGCCTCCACTTATTCCACCTTTCTTTTGTTTCTTAATCTTAAGATTTTGTCTGATCTCACAGGCATTTTTTTTGGCTATTCTCAGGTTCTTCCCTGTGTCATTTCAAAGACAAGAGACTTCCTCCCCCTTGCTTGCTATAGTGATCTAATTATTACTTGAACACTCAGTACTATGTGTGGTAAGCCTGACCAGACAGGAAAGTATCAATTTAAAAGCAAACCTGGTGGCAGATTTGCCAGTACTGTCATCAAAAAAATGCAGCTTTGGCTTATGCTAAGTACTTGTTTGGTAAGGTACATTCCCTAGCATTGGGTATGTGACTTACTTTCTTAAGTTTCTCTGGATGTCTTCCCCCCTCCCCCTCCTGACTATAGGATCATCTTGTAACATATGTATTATCCTGAGTACCTTGTCTCCAGGAGTAACCTAGCACCTCTGAATAGTCTCCCTTTGTGAATGGGCTTCTCAGGGCACATAAAATAGGCTATTAATCTTTAACTTCATAATAGAGTAGTCCAGTCTTTTTGTATAGTCTGACAGTGAAGAAGCAGCGCTTCTCCTTTCCTTGCCATGTTCACTTCATTCTTGAACATCCTTTTCTTTCAGTGCAGCCTTGCATCACAAGCCGAGCTCCTTACTTATTCCCTGTGGTTTAAGAGAAACTCTGAGGTAATCCGCATGACAGACTTCCATGTGTACCTTGGCCAACCTCACATCTGTGCTGGTACATGGTAGCTGCTCTCAGATGAGTGAACTGTCTTTCGCTTCAAGCGGGAACTGTTCCCAGGCCTCCTCCTTATTCCCTTGATCTGCATGTGACCAGGACCTTGCTGAACCAGTCATATTCATGTGGTTTAGAGGGGCTTTGCCTGGATGTATCTATATCCACCACTACTAAGCACAAAGGCACTATGTCTAGCTCAGAAAGTCCCTGAATTGTAAGTTTCTACAGGCCAGGAGAGCATACCACCATATGACTGTTCTCATAATTCTTCGTCTTCTACTGGAGAAACTCAGGAGAGAGCGTCCTGGGTTTTGGTCTGACCAAATGTTACATCTCAACTGCTGTTAGTGCACCTTCAGATAAACCTTGCACTCCCTCTTCACTTCCACAAAGTAATCAACCAGATCTTCATTCAGGATTTAACATGAACACACAACCTGTTTTTGCCAAGAGACTGACCAAGTAGCCTGTGTCTTCTGGAATAAGTCAAAAATTTTCAAAATTTTCTCAGTCTTGGCTTTAAATTACACTCTGCCTCCATCATCAAAAATACTAAGATAATTATGTCCCAACCTCCTCAAAATTTCTTTACCAATCCATAATCCGACTCTGCCTCGCCCCTGTCCCCAGGGAATAAGGAAGGGGGATAACAATACTGCATCCATGTACTGAGTCAAGCCTTTGTCCTCTGGATGAACATTTGAAGCCAAAGGATCATGCCCACTCCAAATACATGGACTCTAGTAAAAGAAGATTTCAAAAGTACCTATTCCTTGACCTTTGGAAGTGATCTACTTGTACCAAAACAAATTTTCCTACTATTCTTTTCACTTGCATGGAGAACAGACCAGTTTCCTCTGGGAATAACATACCGGGAATTGCCCAAAGTGATGTACCCTGTTTCACCTTCATCTTACGTCCCACTCAGACACAAAATGTTACAGCACTGTGCAGTGTCTGGTGACCACTGACCATGCCGGGTAGAATGAACTGGGGAAAGTAAAGGATGGCACAATGTGCAAGTATATATAGCCATACTGAACAAAATACATCAGTGCTTGCTTTATCATCATGATTTTTCAAGCCATTTCCCAGCTACATTTTTTCATCTCTCTGGGAAACCTGAAACCAGAATCTTTATCCAATCTTCAGCCACACTGCTGCTCTCCAATCTATCCTTCCATCTCTTTTACTGCCCATCCAGGAAAACCACCCTCCTTCAGAACTGCAGCAGCACCCTAACCCTCTTTCGATGCGACCCTCCTCCTTCTTTGGTGTTTGCTTGCTTGGTTGGGTTTTGGGGTGGGGTTTTTTGGTGAACAAGTATGTTCTGGCTTACAAACAAGAAAACCCTTGCCATGCCCTTAACCTCTGAGAGGATTAATACTTCACTGGAGCTACTTTTTCTCCTTTCACATGACAATTTACTTTGCCACAAAGATCTGTGGCACTAAATGAAATCCTGCCCCTTTCAAACAAATGGCACAACTTCACCTGGAACCATTATTTCACTCAACATGTATTCCCTTAAAATAAAGGCTGTACATGTATTGATGCATTGGCTCTGAAACATTTACATACAAGGTGCATTATACGCTCAAAACCACCTCCATTTCAGCTTCTGAAATCCAGATAGAGCTTATGCAGATCAGAGGAACAGTCCATGCAGGCAACTATTTTGATTTTTCTCTTTAAAATACTCTCCAAAGCCTCCACACCAAAAGCACAACAGAAATCTTCACACTCCAAGATGACAGCTGCAACCCCACGTAAGTACTGCCTTTTCTTCCCCATTCCCAGCTGAGTTCAGAATAGCTGCAGTCCAACAAAATCTTTAAACATGTTGTTAAACTCAAGTTATCCTAAACAAAGGTTCCTTCCTGAGCTGGCCTACAACCATCTTTGCAGCCTCAGGCAGAACCAAGATTAGCTTTTGGTCTTAACTGGAAAGTTCTGTACGTGCAAGATTTCTGTCACTCACGCACAATTCTTATTAACACAAGGCTGTTAATGGTGACTACCTTTGGACAGTGCAGAGGAAGAGGAATTGACTGTTAATGTTCGGGTTCAAGCAACAATTTCTTTCCCAGGTACTTACTGAAGGTATTTTATACCAAAATAGGAACAGATATTGATACAAAGCCAACCAATAATATATAGAAAGCAAATGAAAGCTAACGAGCACAACCTCTGCTTCCCCAATCTAAACCAAATGATATTAGAGAGATTACAGAAAAACTACAGAGAATGCAAAAAAAAAAAAAAAAAATCTAAGGAAGGAATACTGTCAATACATATGCATCACTAAAACCACTATCACTTCAAATAAACTGCAAAATTTTGTCATGTCAGCAGACATCTATACATTTCTTAATAGTTTAAAAATCATTTTTCTGCTATTAATGTGGGAGCTGTCCTCCATGATACAGTTCAAAACATCCAATTTGCCCCAATATGAGCTCTAGAAAGACTTTTAAAACCACACATTTACAGAGCACCATCTGTACTCTGTACTAAATAAAGAGAACAGACTAAAAGGTGGGTGTCAGCCATCCTGTTCTCACAGGACAAGGAGTTAATCCATTAGCAGTTAAGCCAGTTTATGAGTCAATTACTGAAGTTACATGCTTCCTAAAAGCTACTTCAGAAAAGTTTTTAGCTAGTTTAATATAAAAAATGGTTACGTTATTAACTGTGACAGTGCCTTGGAGGCCCTGAACAAAGACACAAGCTTGCTGAAATTTTGAACTGCACTGATGTAGTGACTATTACTGGCACTGACATCATCATTTTCTCCTGCCTTGTTCTTGGACTTGCAACCTCAGTTATTAACAAGGAGCGATAACGGGAGAGTAAAGATAAAGTGTAAGTAAGGAGAAGGGGTTGTTTCTAGCACACATTGGTTTTTAGAGGAGACAGAAGACTCAAATACAAGTTGCAGCAAAGCAAGAAGGATGTAAAAATTACATAAGGTAATGGGAACACAAAAGAGGTCCAATCAGGAAAGGATAAATTTGCTTAATGACAGAACTATATTGGTTCTTGGAGAGAAAGTAAAGAAATTTGAATTTGATGTAGTATGTCAAGAAGACAAGGAACGGGTCAAGATATCAAGGCAGTTGCAGAAGCATTTGTGTTAAAGCAGTGTGGCGAGGAATGTAAGAGGAGCGAAGCACAAAATGACAATTACAATATGCAGCAAAAGATCAGAGCCCAGACAACAGCTTTAGCTGAGCTGACTGTGGCCCAAGGCAATATTAAATGGAAGCAATGAGATACTCTCTGTACAGTCAGATAAGGAGAGAAAGACAACGAAAGACCAAAAGGCAGGATGGGAGTTGGACACAGAAAGGCTGTTATGGCTACGTAATGAAGCCGGACTGTGACACAAAAATCTCCTGCGTTGCTTTAATCTGCTTGGAAACATAGGTCAGTATCATGAAGACGCACAGCGTGCTATATGGATATGCAGGGTTTACGGAAAGCAAACTGCACCGATTTCTGACCTGTGGCCTGTACAAGTTTAACCCGCTCCCAGGAAGGAGGTGCCTGCTCACAGCACAGTCCCTCCTTTCAGGCAGTGCCTGCATGTCGCTGTACACACGCATGAGCACATAAGCCAACAAAAGAAGCTGCATGAGCATGTCCCAACTTTTCCCCTCTGCCAGCCAGCGGGGCTACAAGCATCTATGACAATTAAACAGATTGATAACCACATGACAATAAGAAAGACAAAATGAAAACACTAGTTTTGCAACAACTGAAATTCATCCCAAAGATGGTAGTGTGATACTTGGCAGGGCAAAATTTACCAAGAAATCACTGAGAAACCACCTGAAGATAAAACTTTTGAGCCCACTGGCAGGGATCATATTATGAAGTAAAAAGATAAGAGAGGAAGAGACTAAAACCAGAAGCTTTAAAGAACTTATGACAGAGAGAAGGAAATAAGGCACCCCGGGGATGGTGGGGGGTATTCAACTACAAGAAATAAACCAGCAAAACAGAAGCTGCACATCCTTAACTTACCTGAGGGTTTCCTACCTAACTGATGAGTAAGGGTTTCCTCCAAAATGCTGAGTATAGCCAAGTCAAACAGCTATCCCAGGCTGGCCACAGATGGTAATATTTTAAATAGAAATTCAGACATGCTGGTAAATGACCTGAACAGACAGACATCTGTAACAACCAAGAGAGCATGAAATACCCCAGATTGGAGGAAAGCATCTAAATCTCATGCCGCAACACGCTTGAACCACAGGGCACAATAACCCAGAACTCTTGGGCCAAAGGAATGCATCAGCTGAGAGTCTGGATCAAATCTCAACAACTTTTGGGTGACAAGAGGTGCACGCAGGAAGAGAAGGCAACAGAATGAGATAGTTTAATGACAGCAGTGGAACTGACAGAATGAAAACCCAGCCAGCTTCTTCTCTGCCCTACCCAGTCTGAGTATAATGATTTCTGCACTAAATAAATCCTTGAAGACTCTTTCTCATAGATTTTCACATCATATATTTAATTAAATGTACTATAGTGGCAAATACACTTTTGTAAATTTAAAAAAAAAAAAGGGGGAGGGGGAGGGAATAGTTCACAGTTTAAAAAGAAAAGTCATCATTATTTTTGGACCTAGAAAACAATCAAAGCTTCCTTCAAACACCATATGGAGACTACAGCCTTCTGTATTGGGCATGCCTTGGCAGACCTGAGGTAGGTTTTAATGCTTTAAAAACACAACTTGAAACAACTCAGTACAAATTTTGATTACATTTACTTGAATAATCAGACAATCTGGGTTCTTGATTAACAATACTTATTAAAGGGCAGTGATCTTTCGTACACATGCAATACTTTCATTAAAGAATGCAAATTAAGCTGATTCATCACCACTACTGAAACCTGATGGCATTTAAGTTGCCAACCGAGTCCCGAAGTAATGCTGCTGCATTGAATTCATTTTGACAAAGAGAACTGGGCTAAGGTTATACAATTTGTGTTACAGTTAACGTGAAAATGCCCTCCAACTAGAATTCAAGAAATAATATTAATAACTTGATGCTGTCTAGATTTACATAACTAAAAAGTTATTAACATCACATTGTGATAACGAACAATGCTGTAATCAAGCAGGGGAGGTTAAAAAACAAAAATAAAAAAAATCACACATTAACAGGTATTTAACAGTACATTCAAGGCATTATATCCTCAAAAACTGTGTTTTATTAAAAAACAAAGTACAAAAAAGTTCAATCCAAATCAGCATTCAGAGGCACCCAGTTTATGAAAGGCAGGAAGAACTGTGAAGTCACAACATACAGATCAGGCTTGTTAAGTTTCATTTACCTCAATTTTTTATACTAAGGCAGACAGAGCTATTCATTCCAAGAAGCACAAACATCACAGGCACCAAAAAACATTTTCGCCATAGACTTTCCCATGAAATTAACCGAAAAATCCTCCTCAACATCTCTGATTTGGCAAGAGGAGAGATCAAAGACGATGCATAAACCATTCACTTAAAAAACAGCTGTCAGAAGATGGTACCTTGCCTGCTATTGAATCGCTCCTCTGGTCCTACAAGGCCACTTACTTCATCATGACACTTGATCATGCTAAAATCACCGAAGGGGATACTGAAACAGTTCACATGTAAGGCAATACACATGCAGCTCTTCAGAGCTAGTGTAACACCTTCACTGATCAATTGCTGTCCTTTTGGCTTATCAGTACTGGGCATCCTGTTAAGTCTGTTGGTGCCCTCAGCTTCTACTATAGCCTTGTATGTTCCAGCAGAGAAAGGGACCATCTCTCCTAGAGACATGCTATAGTGTTCTGTGCCTAGAGGGTCACACTGTAAATATATAATACAGAAGTTGCAGGAAGGACATTTCAGGGCCATTCCGTGGAAAAACAAAACAAAACAAAACCAAACCAAAGAAAGTAGGTCCTGCAGACAAAACCTTCCATTAGCAGAGAAACTTCCTTAATAAAGCATCATCCTCTGCAACACCACAACTGTAAAGCACCACACTAGCCACAATTTTTGAGACATTAGGAAAATACCCACCCTGGAATGATCCTGCTTTCTCTTCTTAAAAACATAAAACCATATTGTCTTATAGGTAGCGTTTCAGAAAAACAACATTAAATGTTTTAAACTTTCCTGAGTGATGGCCTACTACTGAGTCATTACAGAGCAATACCTAGAAGGTGCCTGGAGAGGAAGGCACAGAGTTTTCATGGAAGACAAAATACCTTGACCAGATGGATGGGATAAAGCACCAGGCAAGATTTCCCACACAATGAGAGCAGATCAGAATGGTAAACCTGGTACCCTACCAAGTGCAAAGTATTACACCTATTTGGGACAGTTTCCACTGGCACACTGTTCCATTTTACTTTCTACCCTGAAAGGTAGTTGTGTCCTAGATGCAGCTAAAACCTACGACATCCCATCCCAAAGAAGGCTCTGATTCACCAAGTGGTGGTTATACTGTTGTCTGTACAGCACTAAGATCCTTAGTGATAAAAAACAACGTAAAGTAAGCTCTCTTTAAAAAAGTTTTCAGTGTCTTGTCACTTTAGATCTTCTTAGAGAAAAACAAAATGCAAATTAGGGCATGGGCAGGTAGGGATTCTGGTATAACCAGCTGTAATTAGTAGTCCACATCAGCTTTATAATTCCATTTATTACACAAACAGTTCATACTTGCATTGAGTTTCTCATATTTTGGGACCAAAAGAGATCATTGGGATCACGTAGTCTGGCCTCTTTCAGACAGCAATGAAAGCTCTCACCTAGCCAAGTTGTGCAACAAGTTCATGATGTCTACTGCATCTCAGGAACATCTTCTTGAAAGAAATCGAGGCTTAACTCAAAGGACTCACAGTGATTAAGATATCCTCACAGTGTTCCACAGGCAACTGTTCACTGATTAATGATCGTGACAAAAGAAGTGTTTTATTACTTGCTGTCCACTATATTAGCTTTTAGCTTCCAACCACTGGGTTATCACTGTGGTAAGAATAAGGGACTGTACAATCAAAAGGACTCTCCTCTGAATATCATGCATACTGTTGTTTCATCACTTTGAAATATTTCTTGAATAAATCAAACGCTCACTGCGAGACACATTTACGAGGTCTTCAATTCTTCCTGGGGGTTTTCTATCAACCCTTTTGAGTTTAACAGCATCCTTTTTAGCCTGGTCTCCTAAAGATACAGGCTTATGAGAAAACATTTTCTATCTACATTTGGCCATCAATCTCCCACTGATAACTTTTTTTTTTTTTTTTTAATCAGTTGGTGATTTCCACAAAATTTGAGAAAGTGGTAGAGATCTCAAAAGATACTCCAGTTCTATGAATTTTCTTAAAACCAATGGTAGAGAAGAGCACCACTGGATGTCCCCAGGGAGAAAAGGGTTGCACATGGCAGCTCAGTGATTCTCTGCAGCCTCTGATTCAACAGTACAGAAATAGCATGAGTTGGCCATCGCACTGTGACACCTCTTACCAATATGATGTTTAGGCTAGCAGGGCATGAAACTGGACAATACTGAGTGACTGTCAAACAACTAAAAGGGTAACACTGTGTGCACCCAGTACCTCTGCAGCTGTGTAGAGCCTAGCTGAATTCTTGCTTCCGTGAAATTATTACAAAACCATCAGCTTGGAAGCAAGTCAACTGTAAAATGAGTTTAAATTAATTGCAGACACTACTGCCTCCAAAAGCACAGCCTCCTTCTCAATTTCTGTGCTTGTTAGAAGGGTATCGTGCATTTTCTTTCAAAATATTTCCCTTTTCTCCTTGTATTTGAGAGAACAAAATGATTAAAGGAGGAACAAGTAAACTACCTTGTACAGTGGGACAGTGAAAATGACTCATCTCCAAGTGCTATTAAATTAAAAATGCATACCAAAAGACTTCTAATCTTTCCCACTCACAAGTGCTTTCTATGTTACAAATACCCATTCAGCATATTAGATGAAATATTTCACAAACAACTCTTACTGAAAATGACAGAAAATGGCATCCAAGTCAAAGGTGTACACCAAGGAGTACAGTAGACACCTGGTGATTTTAGCAGAACAATTTCTGGAAACAATTTGGTCATAGTACATAACCAGTTGCATTCCCAGTGCAATAATGTACCCAGAAACATGAACGTGATTTCTAGCTCATCTGGATGGAGCAGAACTTTCTCATTATTGCCAGGTACACTGTCACTTCTTGCAATAACTTCCTCTCAACAAACAGTTCTGTGAACAATAGAGTTAATGAAGGGTGTTTCCTATGCATTGTGAACCATCTCTGTACTTTCCTTATACTTGCAAAAAAGCCCAACTTCAACACCTGGGGCCCTGCAACTTCCCCTTTACCCTCCAGCTTCCCCTATTCCTCTCATACCTTGATGTCCTCAGTTCCCTGTTCTGCTACCTAAATATCACTTTGGCAAGTGTTGCTCTTGGAGCGATAGATAAAAAACCTGCAGAATAAAAGGGTGATTTGTAAGTTGTGTCCCTTCACATTGATCCTTTAGTGGCTTCGCCAGCATAGGTTTTGGATGGTGCCTTCCACAGAAGCTGTAGGAATTCCAACAGTCATTCAGAATGAGCCAGCCAAAGGTAAATAAATTTACCTTTGTATTATGCTAACTACTGTGTACCTTAAAGAGCCTTTTGATACAGGTCATGTTGCAAGATGGCTAATTTTTCCTAGGGCCCTACCTCGGACATAATTGAACTGCTCCAATTGATTACCATTAAAGAATATAGGTGAAGAAAAACCTGCACACATTTGGGGTACGGTCAGCATATCCAAGGTGCTAGCAATTCACAGTTCTCAAAATCTATGCATCTCTTACAAATTCTGATACTACAGGAATGCTCTCTAATGCCCCTAAACCATCCTAACATTGTGACCTCAAGCACACTTAGAAGTTTAAAGTAATTTATCAAAAGGATTTATGCTTGAATAACTTGCCTCCATTTATAATCCCAGACTCTGTTTACTCTGTGTAAAACAGGAAGTACCCTCATGTTATTTAAAACAGGGCACTTACTGTCGAAACAGCCTAATTTAGAAGAATTACATTCCGGTCTTGAATTACAAACTCAGTTTTATACATATTCCAGAGTCATGTGATGACAAATCAATCTCAAAATGGTGAACACTAAAACATGTTCACTTCCCAAAACCCACAGTATTGCAGCACCACATGATAAAAATACCAGACACTGTGATTTAATCTCTGAGCAATTATCCCCCATCAGTTTGTTATGAAGCACATACAAGATCAAAAGCATGACCAAGATGCAATCCTGCAGGAAAAGGTGCAGCTTGATGTAAGGTATGTTCTCTAGAGAAAGGAGATTGTGACATGTTTTAATGGATGTGTGAATTTATTGAAAATGAATGAGGGCACTTTATGCCCTCATTAGCATTCCCTACTAGTAGCAAACACAAGTCAAAATTTTTCAGAATACTACAAGGTGACTTGATTGATGCATACATTAAACTGGCCTGCTTGTAGTCAGCAATACCATTTTTTTTCCTAACTGATTCAGCTCGTATTTCAGGCAGGAAAATAAGCTTCACTTGACCCTGACGCGAGTTCAAAGCTGCCTGTAAATCTCTGCAACAGAGCAGAAGTTTCTCTAAAGCAACACCTAAACATATGTTCTCTAAACCTAGAAGCAGCAAACCCAAGAGGCAGGGTGGCTCGGGGACCCGTTCTGAAAGTAAGCAAAGAGCGTAATGTCGAAGGAAGAGCACCCACTGCCAGCTCTGGCCTTGGGCTACATCCACACTCCACAGGAGCTGCAGCCTTGCACCAGGCCAAGGCACAGCAGAGAGCCTGAGACTGCGCGCTGCTGCCTCAGGTCGTACCAAAGCAGTGTCGTCAGCAGACTGCCTCCATGAGGCGGCACCTCCTGGTTCCCGTTGACTCTTTTGCAGAACACTACCGCTAACGTGGAAAAGGGAGACAGTACGGCACACCACACTCAAGAGAGCTCCACTCTACACCACTGCTGAGTAACCAGAGTCCACACATCACCACCGCCACTTATTACAGAAAACTGGAATGCTGTGAGACATTAAAAAAATTGCATCAAGCTAATGGGTTCCAGTGCTTTCTGCATTAAAATAGCATTCAGAAAAAAAAAATACATCATAAAACAGCACAGAAAACCATCACCTAAAACTCTGCTGGCCATCACCTAAAACTCTGCTGGCCACCCTTTCTGCATTCCCACTTTCCACTCTTATTAGCAGCAGAGAGAGAGCCATGACAGAAAGCAGACAAAATTTGGTCATCAGCTTCACAGATTAGCCATGTATTTCCAAGTTCTCTCTTTAATCCAACTCTTCAGACAGTTTCTTTACCTATTCCTGGGATCTGATGAAGATAGTTATCTACAGGAAAGTAAACTAGATCCAACATAAATGAGAAGAGGAGGAAACAAGCTAGTTAGTAAAGGAAAATTCTCAGATGACTCAAAGCTGATGCCTGTATGTTTTAATTTTACACAAAATATATTTAAATATATTCCATGGCTGAAGGACTAGCTGCACTCCTGTAGTTTTTCAAGACCTCTCCAAATGCAATCACAGGTGACAACAGCCAGCCTCCACCAGACAAGATGGGATCCCATTTTCCTCTTAGATTACGACGCAGACTGCTGATCCAC
>JMFS01079766.1:0-19361 GCA_000699545.1 Podiceps cristatus
TACTAAATCCAAAACACAGGAGCTGCTGAAAACAAAACTAGCTCTGTCCTGGCTGAAACCAGGACCTGATCACGTCTCTTGTCTCCGCTTGTAATGCCCCTGCGGATGCAGCCAGGTCCTGGTTTGCCTTTCTTGCTGCAGCTGCTCCCCGGTCACGCAGGTCCTGGCCTGTACCGGGCTCTCGGGCTGTCTCCCAGGAGCAGGGAAAGCAGTCACTAAGGCGGCCGACAAGGCTGAGGTTCTCCATACCTTCTCTGCCTCCGTCTTCACTATAAATTGCACAAATCTTTGTTTCCAGAAGAATTTTCCTATGCTGTAGTGTAGATGAAGGTGTGCAAATACAGATTGTAACAGATCTGTGATGGAAAAAGCCCTCGTGCCCAGTGAGGACACTTGCCAGTTACCATTAATGAAGAGGCATTCGCTATCAGTTTTAACGTTTCTTTCCTTTAGGAGTAGCTGGGGAAGCTAAAGCCCCTTACATCTAAACAGCAACATTTACTTTTTTACACTCTGGTGTGTATGTTGTGCTGCTTATTTTCATACACAAGATTTTTTGGGGAAAAAAAAAATATAGCCAGTCCTTCCAGGCTTTCAGGAATGACCAGGTCTTCAGAGCTGAAAGCTTTGCAAATTGTTTGTGAAAAAGCCTGAGTCACGTTCATAAGAGAAAAACAAACATGTTTGCTCTGAACTGCTTGTTATAGTTAATAGTCTGAGCAGATCTATAGTTGTGACACTCCCAATTTCTAAGTAAAATCAGTCATTTCTCAGCAATGCCTGGGTAAGTTATACGCAACTTTCCAAATGTTTAAAAATATTCTTTACATAAAATTAGGCTTTGCAGTGAATATTGCTAACAGCATCATGGCAACGAATGTCTTTGTATTATAACATCATTTCTGTTCTTTATATTTTGCATAGCGCTTTTATTTTCTATTTTAACCTCTGTATTTTGTGAATGTTTAGATGGAATAGTTTATTAAGTCTTTAAAATACAAAGGTGAGTAATTGAATTCTTATCACACTTTAAGGAATTTGCAGATGGTCCTAATGAGCTGTAAATCACAAAATACTTGTTCCCAGAAGAATTTTCTTACAAGGCAGTTATTCTTAGGAATAGAAGATTGCTTCAGTGCTGATAATGTTTGCTCTGTCACTATTGAATGCTAACTAACTGTAATTTTCCATTCCTTCACAACAGTACAGCCTACCTTGCTGCTATCTGCGATATGATTGCTACATCAGGACAAAAAGTGTTGGAGACACCTGAACAGTCAAAAGAGTCATTAGTATGTCTACTCGAGCATTTATCACTATTAGTTCAGCAGATTTTCTTTTCTTATATTCCCTTTTTCTCTATTTAATGTTGTATTTCCTTTTCTTTATATTTCCAAATATATCAGTTTTGAAAATGCAAAGTTCTGAAACACTTCACTTCAACGTATTTACAAGGAACTTCAACCAAATCCAGTTAAAGTAACAATCTTCCCTAGGCAATGGGATTTTGAATCCTCCAGAGATCACTTGAAGCTGAGCATGAAAAACCAAAGAAAATTATTTTGATTTGTTTCAGGCAACTTTACTATTATTGATAAATCACGATTAATTATTGCTCCAAACTATCATTTTCTTCAGTAGCCAAGCTGAGCCAAAAATGTTTCATCGCATAATTTCTGATGTACTCTACTGTAGAGTTGATACGCTAGGCTGTGATTATTTTTTTTCTTTTTTTTTTTTTTTTTTAATCCTCCTTTCATTGCCGAGTGCCGGTGGTTGCAGACATCACAGAAGTAGTGTGTTACGCTTACTTGCTTCTAGCGTCTTTTAACCTGTGCAGAATCATCCTGTTTGGTTTGGTTTTTCCCTTAAGTTTTGCTTGCAAAGGCAACTTTTGCAACCCTGGAAGTTTTTGGGTTTTGTTGTGTGTTTTTGTTGTTGTTTTTTGGGAGTGGATTTGTTTTTAGTGGTTGGGGGTGGGGGTGGGTGTTGGATTTTAGTTTGTTTTGGTTTTGTGTGTGGGGGGTTTTTTTACTATTTTGCTTTTCTTCTGCAAAGCTGCATAACTTCACTGTGTTTCAGTTTCTCTATCTATTTGAGACTATTTTCCTAGAGTGATTTCCACGTCCCCAGAAGGGTGTCCCCATTTGGTGGGGGTGGTGCCATGCAATCTCAAGGGCTTTTGGTGACTCGGGGGATGTCAGTACACTGAGACAGGAGGGACTGCTAGGGGTCAGAGGAGAGAGGAGCCGTGGTGGGGGATGGTGGATCTGCTTTTGGCCCAGTCTTGAGTACTCCACTTTTTCACTGAATTCCTCTATGATTTTTTTCTGTTTTTAGATCAATTAGTGAGAAGTTCTGCCAAAGGACACCTGAATACATGTCTGATTGGCAAAAGCACTCTGCACCTAGAGTGCCCATCACAACTGTCATGACTCAATTTCAAGAATAACTCCTCACATTGAATGCAAAAACCTTTTAGAGTTTCAGTCGTTCCTGTTTCTTTAGCTCCTAGGCACTGAACTTCTGAAAAACCCTGGCCTTTTGTGTCTCACGGGGCGCGCTCCTGAGTCATCTCCTGTTTGTTCAGCTTCCACTGATTTCGGTTAAAGCGCTCTCTGATGTGCGGTTCTGCACGTGTATAGATGGATTTCATTGGTATTCAGGGTTCAGTATTTAAGTTCTGACAGATGTGATCAGATAACACGTTCTCAAGTGATGCTTTATTTGCTTTTCTGCTTTTGAGTTTCAGTTCAAAGGTTTTCTTTTTGTACATTGTTTTTAGAAATAGAGATTGCTTGGTTTGGTTTCTTAAGTTGAGAAAGCAAAGACATAGTTTAATATGTAAGAGTTTTGCAGCAAGAAAGCAGTTCTCTAATAGCACGTGATAACGCACTAGTAGTTTGAAAATCCTGTAGTACCTTTTGCAAGATATGGATTAGTACTCGTGTTTTGTGATTTCAAACTGATAAAGCATTTGGAAAATGTGAACAACATTTATTTCTGGAACAAGGTCGCACTTTAAATTTGGAGTCGCTGACAGGGAGTGTGCGCGGAAAACATTCGGACTGTCTCTCACTGATAACAGTTTCAGCTACCTCCACAATCTGACTGGGAAACCACCTAGAGTAAATGATAATATTTCAATGCATCTGCTGCTTTTTCAGTTTGCTGCTAAATTATACAGATTTGTTCATTTGAATCTGAAGGATGATAGAAAAGCTCCAAGTATTCCCATGTTTATACTAAAATTTTACTTTGTATCATGATGCAATAAAATCATTTTAAGTGTGGTTAGATGAAATAAAATTTTGTCTGGCATAAAAAGGTTAAGGGTTAGCTACTTGAATAATCAGCATTCGGAACTAGATTGCTAGTTAATGCAAAGCTGTCTCTGTAAATGCAGTAAATTATTTTTCATGCTTTCATTAAGTTTTTGGGTTTAATCATAGATAAATACATGCAAGTAGTTCAAATAAGTTTAGAACAAGAACCCTACTACTATTTTAAAAAAGAAAATTTTAATTTCTAGTTATCTTTAGGTTTTGGCTTGTAGTTTCTTACTAGAAATTTTAAATTCAGTTCTCCCAGCAGCCTCCGGCGGCTAACGCCAACTAGTGTTCAGTTAGCGCTGCCAAAGGAAGATTTCTGCTTTGCGTTAAAAATAAGTATGTTTTGAAAGCTTACTTTACAAATATCAGCAACTTAAGAAAGAGTTATCAACAGCTGAGGCTAAATCATAACAAACACTTGCAATATTTAATTTTTCCACTCCTTCTACCTTAATGAATATCTTGCTAGGGCTTGGTATCTTCTCCCCCTACCCACCTTTCAGTTACTTCCAAAACCACAGAAACAAAAATTTCAGGTTAAATGGTTTTTAAGATTCAGGGTATTGTGAGTAAGCAAAGTAATATATAAACTATTCTCTGTGTAATTTTAATTTTTTGCAAGACCCTTTCCAGTAGATCTACCACGTAATTCTAAAATACCAGGAGAGAAGCACTACGTTATCCTATAAGAGCTGCAAGGAACCCTGGTTATACTGGCTCATTTTAAATATTTTGCCATTGACTTCAGTGAACTTAAAATTTAACTCTCCATATGCTATTAAATGATTTTTTTGTGTTACGTTCTTTATAGACTGCAACAGTGATTTAAAAATATATCGTAAAAAATGTTGGGGTTTTTTTGAGAATTTTTTTTTGGTAACTGGAGTTGCATTGTCAGAGGAAGTTCATTGTTTGTAATTGCATTTACAAGTGGGATTAGTGATTCAAAGTAGGTATGTCTGTCTTTTGGTGCCTCAGTAAGTCAGGGGTTCTTAGAAAAATTATCAGTTATAAATGGATAACAAAATAAAGGAAAACTCAATTTGCAATTCTTTCAGGTAAAACCCAGTAGTAGTCAAAATAGGCAGTATTTTTAAAAAATCAAGTGTGTGAGCTCTGGCATTAAACCAAATATGGTGTCTTAAAAATTCCTCCTTGATAACGCACTAAGTAGTTGCCATACCTGTGTTAACAAGTGAATGTCACTATGTAGCTACAGAATTTGGATGCCCTTCCACTAGTGACTTCAGAAAAGTTAAGGAAGGTCTTCTCATCTCTTCTTCTCCTCGGTCATTTTTCTTATTCTCTCTATAGCAGCCAAGGCTGTCTGTCTGGAAAAAAATGTTTACAATGAGGTGCAGGCAGTGTGAGTATCATTTAAAGCTAGCTTGGAAAACTTTTTTTTTTTTTTTTTTTTTAGTCCAGTAAAATCTGTTTCTAAAGCCAGAATGCTGCCAGACAGATGTGATGGAGGGGAACGGTTGCTGCCGCTGCAGTCTGCACAAAAACAGTGGCCACGGGTGCTGCTGTTTCCCAGGATATTTTAAATCTGGCATTCTCTCTTTTCCTGCATTTGTCCTTTGCAATTACAGGTTTATTAATGCCAGAGTACTGGAAACAATTAATTTGGTCGCCTTGAAGGAGGAGATAGTATTTATTGTATATATATTACGCCAGCAAGATCATTGAATATATTGGCTATAATGAGCCATCCAGTGCTAGTGTAAACATGATGAAATAGATTAATGAGTCAAGAATACAAAGTCACTAACATTTCTTTAGACCAAGCTTTAGAATTTACCAAAAAATAAAGTCTGAAAACTTCCTACTGAATTTTTTTAACATTCCCAAATGACTGTATTTTTTTTTTTTTTTTAACCAACTCATGCTTCTAAATAAAAGATCTGGAAGCTTTCCTTTGAAATGCGAACTGATTTCTTGTTCATGTGATTAAACAGTGATACCTGAGGCTTGGTAATGGTATCCATTTTTGGCGTATGGGAATCATGAATAAGGCTTTGCTGACAAAGTGAGGCATGAAAAATAGAGCAAAAGTGCCTAGAAGAAATTCTTTGTTCCATTGCAGTTGGAAAGATTCCAGCAGAAATCAGTAGCTCGTGCTGCTTTTGCATGAAACACCTGGACACTTGGCAATTTAAAAAAAAAAAAAAAAAAAAAAAGACAACCTTAAGGGATAATGGATTATTGGCATTTACATATTGAATTTAAGGACATCTGAATGTGTAACAGAAGTTCCCTTTTGTTACCTATAATTGTTTGGGTCTCTTACCCATGTTCAAAGACTAGAAATAAATTAAGGGGTTGTAGTAGTAATTTTGTCAATGTCTAGTTTTTATCAAATATTTAAAAAAATGAAAAAAATCAAACTTCACAATCGAATGGTGGATACTTAAAAGGCTGCTGAAGCTATGAAGGACAATTACACCACAGAAAAGTCAATTCAGTGCCTGGTTATGAGTCAAAAGTTGGGGGGGAGCAAATCAGACAATAGGATTTATTATTTATTACAGAAGAAATCAAGAGAACTATTAGTTTGTACAGTTTTCCATTGTTCTGTTCTTTCTGTAGTTCTGTTTAGAACAAGTTTTTAGGGTTGTTTGGTTTGGTTTTTTTTTTCAATATTTAATGAAGCTGTAACAGAGTGTGTTTCATCATGAGTGCAACATGGAATAACAGCAGAATTGTAAACTTTCAGAAAACTCACGTATCCTGTATGTGAGCATATCCAGCAGGAAATACAAACAGCTCTAAGGATCTCTAGGGATCTCTAGGATATCAATTAGTAACACAGCGTTTGAGCTTTTGAATGTTCGCGAATGACCTTTGCAGCACAGACGGCTGATCCTTGCAGACCAGAGATCAGCTGTACATAGACAGGTGTTTCCATGGGCATCAACCTGGTAAGACTTGTACAAATTATTTCCAAGACAGAAAAGGCTAGAACTTAAAACTGACTTTTAATGAGACCGTATTCAGGTTGGTTTGTTTTTTGTTTGGGTTTTTTGTTTTAAGAAAGGGTTACAAATTATTGTGTGCTTTTCAACACAAGGACTTTCCAAGAGTGTCATAAGAAGCTGTCAACATCATTGTTCCTTACAACTGCTGTGTGTAATTTGAAAGACCGGAACCAGAACTCAAAACAACGTAAAAAAAGCTTGAAATCATGTCCAAGGGGAGAAAATGAACTATCACAATTTATGCTGTTTATAAATGAAAATAGACATGGCTTTGAGGGGAGCACTTTGATGCCAGCCCTGCCTCGCTCTCCTGGCAGTGTCAGAGGTCCAGTTCTGGAAGGCTGGCCTGTGCAGTGGCTGACCATCGTTTGTTAACGATGCTCTTCTCCGCAGGGAAGTCCCGATTACTTGTGTAATTTCCGTTAGTACTCAAATGAAGGTATGCTGTAGCTGTATCTTTAGTGGCCATTTTGCCAGTATAAAATGTCACGTGCTCAGTCTGAGCTCTGCTCTTACGCTGCTGACCTTACAAAAGTTTCAGCTGTGGACTTGACTTAATCTTGAATAATATTGAACAGAGAAGCGATTAAAGTAAAACAAAGCCTCTGAAGAATATATTTAATCGAAAACTTTAAAATGTTGACCTTGATAAGGTGTTTTGAGTTAATTGTGGTAGAAGAAGAGTATCCAGCACTTCAAACACTGTGCTTTGAGAATTCAGTACGTCACAACCTCAAACACACTTTGTGATTCTACGTGTCTCTTTAGTTTTGCTCTTGTCACTTGGGAACATCTCGCAGTTCTTTGGTCTGTGTAATGCAACTGTCTTCATAAAGGTATCGGCACGTATTGTTTCTTTAGAGCAGGCTGACAAATGCAAGTATTCTGTTCTCTAAAGCCATATCAAGTTGAGTTGCTGCCTATTAAACAGTTTTAGTTACCTTTTGCAATTATCACAATTTATTTCAAATACTACTATCTTCAGTTTTCCTTATTTAAAAGAGATAGAAATTTAGGTGGTTATGGTTTGGGTTTTTGCCTAAGCAAATTTTAAAGAGTCATTTATGTGCTCCTGTGTAAAACTGGCCTTAAAAGGTAACTGGGCTAGCTTTTTCCTGCCTGAAGATCTTTTTGTTATACAAAACCTGATCATTCTTGAAATGTCAACAGTGATGTGCTAGTAGCTGTTTGCGTTTACAAACATCTTGTATTGTTTCCAAAATTCAATTTGATACATTTCACTTCAGGGTTTCCTTCCATTCATTAAAAACATAATTTTTATATGGCCTGTACCTTTTTTGTAAGTGCTGCTATCAGAGGAAATGGCAGGAACTTTCATTCTGAATCTGCAAAAACATTTGAAGGGAGACTGCTGGAGTTTATTCCCAGGATTTTTTTTTTTTAGAACTAGAATATTGTCTCTTGGGAGGGGGTGGGGGGTGTATTAGGGTGTGGATTTTCTTACTTTTTTTAAATTATATTTTATTAACTTTATTTTGCTTAGTCCGGATAACAAGGAGAACTTGTAGTACTATTTTACTTAAAATACACTTTGAATGAAAAAAGTTACTTTGAAAGATTTTTGGAATTACCTGAATTTCCTTGCAGAACCATATTCACAGGTACCTTGTATTTCAGTATTTTGGTTTTCAGCTTTGGTATTAGCTTGGTAGATATTGGCTTTACATCAATTTATGAGCAAAAAAGCAAGTTAATGTGTTTATGTAATTTAGAGTTTGCAGTTCCATGTGCATTGAGTACAGCTTCGTTCCTTTGACAGTAGGTAACAGAGTATTTGGTGACAGTCTGTATGGTATATAATGAGATGTTCTCTTATAATTTTAATATCTACCAGTGTATTAGATTCTAGTCCCCGCCCCCACAAAGTGAGCAGGAATTTAAACTTTGAGAAATAAGATTATATATGAAGATTGAGCCATGGCTCTATGGAAATTATTGTCTACTTTGAAAATCACACTTCGTAAGAAATATCCTTGTCTTGGTAAAGAAAATGAAAATATCTGTCAGTCAGATGTCGTCTTCTGAAAATTTCACTTTACTGCTGATTAATCCGACTGGATTGCAAAGGTTAGAGAGGTATATTAGAAGACAGGAATGATAGTTCACCCCGATGTACTGTCAGCCTAATCCAAGTCTCATTATCTAAATACATATTCCAGCGTTACAGCCAACAGGCCAAACTATAATCAGTGGTTTGAACTATGTTGTGAGGGTGTTTGAATGGACCTATAGACACCTGCAGATGTCATACCTGAAAGGAAACAATCTATGATGCATTGCTTGTGTCGAAGTTCCGGGCCAATTTTTGTGAACGGTGAATCAAATTAGCTTTGTCCTTGGGTTTTGGGCTTTGTTTTTTCTTTCATTGTTGTGGGTTTCATGCTTTGGTGGGTTGCGGTTTTTTAGGTTGCTACTGTATTAAGTTATTTTGCTCATTTTTCATTAAAAAAGTTGTGCGTTTTATTATTTCAGTGTATTAATATGAAAATATTGTTCTGGTTAGAGAATACAATGTAGGTGTGTTTACATTTTAGAAGAGGTACTTTGGAAATTGGAAGTGGTTGAAATTATACTCAACTTTGCTGCAGTCTAGTTCATTTTTCCGCTGATGTTTCCAAATATAAGTTTAATTTTTGAGTCTTTTTAAGAAGCTTGATTGCAAATAATATTGCAGTCACATTGAAGTCTGCTTCTCCTGTGCTTTTGCTTTCTGTTAATTAGTCTGTCTTGATCAGTTAATGTTACTGAGACCAATTTGATCAAATTTATTTAACATATACTTTAAGAACATCCAATATTTAGTCTTACAGCATTTCTTTCCTTTTTTCTTCTTTTTTTATTCTATAGATACTACAACGTATTCCACTGAGCGATCTGAGCACTTTAAGCCATGCAAAGACAAGGATCTTGCATATTGTCTCAACGAAGGGGAATGCTTTGTGATTGAAACCCTAACGGGATCCCATAAACACTGCCGGTAAGTGATTTGCGAAGAAGATGCAAAAAAGAGTCTTTTGTCCAAGGAAGACAGCATTAGAAAAAATAGACATTCAGACAGACTTAGAATATTTTAAAGCGGTGGAATTTGCCTCCAATTTGATTGCATCCCCCACAGGTGATTTTTTTTTTTTTTTTTAATAATCTGTAATATTTATAAATAGGAAGACGGAAATAGAAAAAGCAACATTTAGATTACTTTTATAGGTAAGAAAAGCCTTCAGTATTCTCTTTTCTAATCATATAAACAAGTAAGGATTAATGTTTTGTTTTGTTTTCCTACCTATTAAAACTGTACGTTCCTCTACGTAATAGAAGCATTCCTTTATTTTGGGTACTTAGAGATTTGACAATCGCTGTATGCACTGCTCTTTGAGAGGAAGATTTGTACAGTTAGTAGTTTTAAGAATTAGGATTTCTTAAGTTTAATTACTGAAAGATAAAATGGACTGTAGTAGCCATCTGAACTTGCTATATAGCTGTTGTACAGTTTTACACTCCTGACCTTCTGTTAATGCCTATGACTATCTTAAATGTATTTAAATGACTATCAGAAAAGAAAACCAGATCACCAAATGTAATTATTCTAGATGGAGTGGCTAGTAAAAGGGAGTGATACGCAGAAGAAACACTGTAACATCTTCCTAAAGATAAGAATAAAAAAATTCTGAGCTATTCAAACAGTCTTTTAAAAAGAACTGGTCTGAAATTAAAACCTGTGCTTGTGATGTTTTAATCTGCTCCTAAGATAATGTATTTGGCATACAGGAGGTATATCTAAGATGCTTATATGCCCGAATTCTCAACTGAGCATCTAAATATATAGATACCTGTAATATAAATAAGAAAAAGCACCAAAGATACTCAGAAGCTTTCCTGAATTATTTTGGTCTTAAGCTGCTCAATCCCACTGAAAGAGTCACAAGATCACGCATCCCTGGTTTGGAAGTGGAAATTTATGGAAATAAAATTGATAAAAGCCTGCTTATCATCAGAAGAATATTCTTAAGATTTCTATTTTTAATACTATGCTGGTAATTTTTTCCCATCCAGTTGTATATGCTTCAGTGACCATTCATTTCCCATTTATTTTATGTTTTCTTACGGCATTATTAATTTAAATATTATGAATCATGGAAATAATGGAAAAATGATGAATTTTTCAACTTCCATTATAAAACTTTACAGACATTTTTTTTTCTCAACGCGGGTGTGTGATTTTCAGTCTGTCTTAAAAGTGTCATGAGCTGTTAACAAGGGAATTATATCACTCAAATATTTAAGCATTTTTGTTAAAGTATTCAAACTGGATAAAATGGATACAAATTAGTAGCAGGGAGAAATGTGTCTATGTATAAGAATTTTTAATTAGGCTGGTAAATTTATTAGCTAATTTCTTGGAAGAGACCATTTTAATAAACTGTATGGATTAAACTTTTAAATATCTGCAGGAGTATATCTCATAAGAGAGCTGTCTCTTTGTTTGTTCGACTTTCAAGATCTTTCCTGTTGTCTGCCTTTGCCAAATTCTCATTTATTTGTTGTGATTCTAATGCCACAGTCTGACTAATGGTTAGAAGTTTTTCCATCCAAGTTTTTCCCCTTAACTAAACAAGCCAGGGTGTTGAGTTTTCATTCTTTGAAGCAGAGTAAATTTTTGTCATCACCTTCTCTTGTGTTGTTCTTCAACAGAGAAATACGGTTATCACTTGTGAATTGGTGAGCTCCCGTGTGTGATAGATTTACGTTGGTTGTACAAGTTTCAGGCATTGAAACGTTCTCTGGGAATTAAACATCTGCTTCTTTCAGCATGTATTGAAAGGGAAGACATGTTTTAAAATTTAAAAGGGGAATAAACTAGTTATAATGCTTTGTTTAATTCTGTAAGCGCCTTCAACGCTGTAAGCACCAGCTTGTTCAGAATTACTTTTATGATACTGATAAGTACGTTATTAATGAAGAGGAGCCTTTTAATTTGACCTTCAAATTCTGTTTCTCTACCTTGGTAACAGACTATATTTCTCTTTGTCAGGGCCAGTGCTGTAGTGAGTGGGATGCAGGTGTTTTTCTATCTGTAGCCTAGAACCGTGCTCTGAAATAGCAGCTACAATGTGCATATATGGAAAAATAGGATATTGATGTACTCTATTTGTCCTCTAACTAGAAAAAAAAGTTATTTTCCCTGAGAACGAAAGGGTTATGGAATTCCCATTGCAATTAAAAGAATCATTTGAATACAGAATTATGAGGACTTAGAGACTGAAATGATACTTTGTTCTTAGAATCAAGCTGCATTGTGTATTCTCATTGGGCGTTTGATTCTGCATCTGTTCTGGAAACAGAGCTCCAATTTACTGAAATGGGAATTTGCCATGTGGAACAGCTGCAGATAGACCTTGATGTAGCAAAAAACTTTCGTCCCACTTTGTCAGGTTTAAAGCGTGTTAGTAGATGATATGCTTAGGCAGTGGTGCAGTTGTTCTGGTTGTGTCTACGTGTTTAAGGACATACAACTGATTGTTAAAGGGGGGAAAATAAGAGAGAGAGATTCGATACTAATTAATAAATACTTGAGTTACATCCTGGACCTATTCTGTATCCTTATGAACCATATTGTTAGTGCAAACAGTCTCAACTGACAGTTCAAGCACCTTTCAGAATTGACAAAATTCATCGTGTTCTTGTTGGACAACATGAGGAGATGAGCACGTGTTGAACTCCAGCAGCCAGTGATGACACCGGCAGCTGGACATTGTAGAGCACCGGCTCTGTAACTTTTTCCTGTTTTGTGAGACAGATGCCTTATCTTGTTTGAAGCTGGAATTGTGGTGAGTGGGATGAGCACAAACCCTTGGTAAAGGGCAAGAGGTGGGCCATGTTGCCAGAGGCCACTTGGAACAGCGTAAACAAGGAGGTCTGAAGCGGCCCTACTTGTGCATCTTCTGTTCTTGCCCACCTACAGAGGAGGTCACCTGAAGTCATGCAATATTTTATTTTTTTTTTTTTTTTTTTTTTTGCTTAGTTGACAACTGGAGGAAAAATATATAGGAACGGTTATCATTATTATACTATAACACCATTTTTGTTTGAACTTCTTCATTTTATTGTCTCTTGGAGAAAATTTGCCTGGTGATGTAAACTGGCAGAGTTCTGTGTGGTTAGGTAACAAACAAGATACACTGGATGTTGCTTATGCTATTTTAAAGGTGTGACTTCAGCATTTATTTTTGTGAATGATTTCACACCAGCTTGTTCTAAGGATAGGGTAGGTCAACAGTAGGGAAACTTCATATTTAGCTTCTCCATATGCTGATTTTTTTTTTTTTTTTTTTTTTTAGTCAAACACGGAATTTAAGCTGAATGGTAAGGGTGCTTTTATTTGTTATTTACACAAAACAAATCAAGTAACCAGTCAACACTGACACATCAGTGTTTAACTGAGTATTACATAACGCAGGCTTTAAAAAAATTTAGATTTTTGTCTGTTCAATTTTATTTCAAAGGCCCTATCTCGAGTAACTCTGGGTTTTGGGGGTCAGTGGGTTTTTGGGTGTGATTTCTTCTACCTTTTTGTTTTTTTTTTTTTTTCTCTTTAATCCCTGCGTCTTTTTTCTGATTACCCATTTAAGACTGGAAAACACTAAATGAATGGGTGGCTAAAACTTTTGAGGGAAAAATAGGATTGCACTGTTAAATTTCTCTTCTGAAAGAACCCGTTAAGACTATTGTGTATGCACTGGAAATCTTAGCGTTGGCAATGAACTCTAATGTACTCTTTATAGATCTGAGTATGTTGGATCAGATATTCCTTTTGTCCTTTGTTCATGTTCTTCATCTCCTCTTCACAAAGCAAGCTGTATAAAACCTGAGTAAGTTTTCTAACAGAGAGTGAAAGAATAGACTCACAAATGCACAATAAACAAAACATTCCCAGTTAACCAAATTATAGCAGGTTATACGCATGCATCCAAAGTGCACACCCGTGGTTACTGTCCCAGAGTTTTCAGATTTCATGGGACAATCTACTTTTGACAAATCCATCTTGTTCTGATGAATTTTGAGCTTGGTGATCTTGCTTGGTTTTATGCATAAAAATTTCCATTTTTACACTTATTTGATTAAAAAATGATACCACAATTGTTCAGCTTTGTTTGAAATATGTCATGGGACCAGAAGGATTGCATTTCTTTTTTATGAAAGTCCAGTTTGGATAAATGTTTATATACTGTCAGGTTTATTGTGAGTCTTTTGCACAGTAGTAACTAATCCAGGCATAACCCCTTCTGTCAGTTAAAGCAGGAAAAAGGGATCAAACAGATTGGACTGTAGAACAGCTCTGAGGATGGCATATGATACATGCACTTAACCATAAGTTAAATATCTAAAAAGAATATTCTTTCCCTGTTTTAGTTACGTGGCTTGTTATCTGGGCTTTTGCAGTCTGACCTAGGTATTTTAAAATACCAGCTACTCCATTTTGTATGTACCTCCCATCTTGTGACACTTCTAGAGCACTTTCCAACATGTAAGTAAAGCAGACCCAGAAGATTATTCCCTATTGAATACCACTGAATAAAATATTTCATTAATGTCACAATATTACAAGGTTAGTTTCATCGAAAGTAATCCATTGTATTAAGCTGACAACGTAACATACAGCTACAAGAATTTAAAGGAGGAAGAAAGCTGTGCTTAAAATTTAGGATACTTTCCATGTCAAGGGCAATCAACAGACCTCCTGTTGTGAAAATTATTGGCTTATGAGTGTAGCTGTAGCACATATCTAGATTATATTTGCATAGTTGCACACATCATGGAAGTAAAAACGGCAACGTTTCCAGCTCATGTTTACTTTAGAAAAGCTGAGGTGAACTTGAAATACCACATTAGGTAGCTTCAAGCTGTCGTTAGGGAACTCTGTTTTAATATAGCTATCACATTCTATTGTTATTACATCACCTGCTTATTCAGCAGTGTTTCTACAACTCGGTATGGCCTTTGGTAATGCAGTTGTTTCTGTTAGCTGAAGTGAAATAGCCTGTGTACCTAAAGCATTATGACTGGGACACTTGTCAAAACTCAGGCCTGTAAGAAGTCAGGAAGCAGAAATTCTGGCCAAGTCGTCTGTCACACAAACTGCACATCCCAAGGGTAGAATCAGCTCGACGATATTCGTATAGTCAAGACAGTGGTAGTAAACAATCAATAAGTAAAAGGCTTTATTTTAGATAAGAAATATTTCAGATACTTCTTTTTCTTCATTAAAAAACAAAAATCAAACACAACAACAGCAAAAAAACCCCCAAACCGAAACAAGACAAAACCCCCAAACCAACACCACCACCATAAACAGAAACCACCCCCAAAACCTAAACCACTTCTGTGCATTCTCTTTCAAGCTCCTGCCCTTGAAATTACAGGAAAAGGTTGCATGGCTTTGCTATGGCATACCTGTTTTATCCTTTTAAACCTTTTTTAGATATGAACCATGAGGAAACATGGTTTCTAAACCTTAAAATAAAATGGTGTGAAGCCTAAGACATCTGTAGGACTTGAACTTGTTACCTAGGTATCATAACTTTTTTTGTATTACTCTGTTACACCACTTACACTCTTTGGTCGGAAATTTGCTGTAATCAACACATACGATTTGAGCTCATTTAATTAGGGTCAGTTAATCAGAATCAAAACTAACTTATTTTGGTGAAGCCTCAGACATCTGTAGGACTTGAACTTGTTACCTGGGTATCATAACTTTTTTTGTATTACTCTATGTTACACCACTTACACTCTTCGGTCGGAAATTTGCTGTAATCAACACATACGATTTGAGCTCATTTAATTAGGGTCAGTTAATCAGAATCAAAACTAACTTATTTTGTCCAAATACGAAACTTCATGTGCATAAAACCCAGTATTTTCTCAGTTATCCATATTCTTTTCCTAATAGTCATCTAAAATTAAAAACCTTCAAGTCTGATATTATGGTATAAGAATTCAGTAAATGCCAAATTGTTTTTAAATTTAAAGATTGAGTTTTTTAAAATTCTCCCCTGGTGAAGTAGTGCAAGAACATGTGTGCTATGCACACCAAACACTGCTGTGTTCAATGACCCCTGGTACATGCTTTCATAATTTAACATTCAGAAGACAGAAGTTCTTGAGAAAGATTGTCAAAGTACTTTAATTGTTGATTAATCTTCACAATCTCAACACTCCCATTTTATGGTGGTTTTTATTTACAGATTTCCCCCTAGATTATTGCATTTAGCAGGTACTTACCTTCTTCAGTTGTCTGTAACTTCTGTGGTAGAAAATACTTCCAGCTGGGGTGTGCGGGGGGAAGGCAGATTGAAAAGTCTTATGAAGTTCACTTTCAAATAGCTGCAAAACTGAATGTTTTAACTCAGCAACGTAACAGCCTGTATTTCAAACATCATGGCAGACTTTTCCCTTGATGTGTTTACAAAAATTCACCCTTCAGCACGCCCTTCAGCACACTGCAATAAATCGGTGTTTATTACTGGTAACATAATATAATTCCTTCAAGTAGCTCTATGCACCAGAGAATTCACTGGCAAAACATCTATTATCCATTTATCCCTCTTAAGCATTTTCTGGGAGGAAAAAAAAAAAAAAAAAGTATTATTATTTAGCAGAGGATAAATTAATTTCATGGTAAAGAGAAATAATAAATAACTTTGTATTTAGTGATAGTTTTATGTTTCTATTGAGATGCTGTAGTCTGTGTTCATATTATTTCAGGGTTTATTTGCTTTTTGTTGAGCCTCTTAAGCAGGCCAGATTTTCTAATGGTTTCCTTTTGAAAAACTTTGATTGCTAAATAGTATAATTTCCTGGTTCCATTTCTATCTTTTGAAGTTGTGAAATTTATGCTTCTGATTCAGGTTATGATGAAACACTTCCCCAGTCAGAGCAATAAGGTAAAGCCACAATATATAGCCACAATTCAAATAAATTAAATTTGTAGTCCATTTCATCTTGTTTGAAATCCTTATTCAAATTAATATTCTTGAAAGAGTTTGAGGAAGAAGAAACAAAGGAGAAATTGCATAGCTATGCATGCAAAGTTAATGTTGAAACTTAGGAGAATGAGTGTATTTTAAAGTTACATCAGCATAGAGGACTGAAAAACTGTGGAATTCATTTCTCTTTTACAAAATACTAGAAGACTAATGTAAATCCTTTTTCAGTTAACATAAAGTATGGGAAAATGTAGTTACAGGCTTAGCATGTCGCCCTGCGTACTTTTTTTTTTTAAGCTGTATATTTGTAACTCACAGATTACATCTGTCAAATCAAACAGTGTTAATTCTTTCATTTATGTATGTACGCAGTTATTTCCCAAAGGTAAAAGAAGTATCATTTCTTGGAACAATCAGTAATGTAAGTGAAAGAAAAATATTTTTGGAAGCTTTAAGTAAAAGATCATCTCTTTCTGGGGGACTGGAAGAGAAGGAGACCCAGTTCAGCTCCCTTTGCATTTGGCACGATCGCTTCAGCTGGTTGAAGTAAGAGTTGGGCTATAACCTTGAATTTCAGTAGAGATAAGTGAGAAATGTAGTTGTCAGCTCAGCAGCTGAGAGCTTTCTTTTTTTTTTGAGGCTGCTAAATAGTTCTTGGATTTCTTGATTTGGCACCTAGGTGGGAGATTAGGAAGCAATGCTGTGCTAGCATTTATTCTCGTGTCTCACTAGCAAGAATACTTAAAGCTGGTGGAACCTTAAATTTTTATCACCACCTTTTCTTGTGCCTGCTTGTGTTTCTGAAGCTGTGTCTTGTCATTATAGGTTAGCAAGGCATCTTGATTGTACAGCACATATCCGCTGATAGAGATGACTCAACTCTGTTCCGTATAAAATACAAACATCCATGAAGAAAATTGATCTGTTCATGGAAGAAACTGCCTCCTGTTCCCTTATTCTAAGGGAAAATAAAGTTATGTGACCTACAGAAAGCTATTACTCAGTACATGCTGTCTGAAACTAAATACAAGATGATGAGGTATATTCTGAAAATTGGAAAAATACAAATTGGTAAAGTTCTTTCCCTGCCAAAGAATATTCCATCAACTTATAAGAATTGAGTTTTTCCCCCTTGTTTTTCAAAACCTGTCAGTGAAGGGAAAAAAAAAAAAAAAAAAGGTTGTATTGCTTTTATAGTGCACACAAAACATTTGTAGAAAAAAAAAACCCTCAAAAATTATGGATGCAAATATCGATGGCATATATTGCATCTGTCTTGAAGATAATGCATGCAAATATTCTTCCATCAAATTCTGCTTTTAAATTAACTTGGAAATGAGTTAGGGTTTTTGTTGTTGTTCTTACCTCCCTTAGGCAAGAAGGAATTTGTGAGGTGTGTAATGCAGACATCTGAAATCTCTCATTTAAATTCTCAACCTTGCCAGTGTCTTAAATACACTGAAAGCAATAGCATCTTCAGTTTAATCCTATCTGCAGACATCCTCCCAGATCTGCTGGAAAAAATCTTGGTAGGAGAAGAGAGAAATGCTGGACAATTGAGTCATTTAAATAGAAACAAATGGCGACTATATCGAAATGCTAACTACCAAAACTTTACTTCACCAATACTGTAGATTAATCTAAATGAGAAGAACAGATGAAAATGCATGTTTGCTCTATCCCTCACTCTGAAGAGAAAAAAAAAAAAAAAAAAAAAAAGCCTTTTCTACTCTCTCAAATGGGAAGAGGGGAAGTGAGGCAAAAATCAAAAATGTATGGATTCTGTACTGTTATGAAAACTGAAGAATCTAAGATTAGACAGACAGGTAAAGTGTCATATATGAGTTATGTTAAAGAGATAAATATTCTGATTCTTACCCTGTACCCATTACTGTAGTGTTTAGGAGTGAATGGGTCGTTTGAATTTGAAACAAGTTCCTTGACGTTAGTCCGGTGCAGACAGGGATGAAGTCTTTAAGCAACCTGCCAACAGTATCTAATAAGAAGCAGATTTATATAAAAGTGTATTCGGAGATATCTCCAGAAGGCTGTAATGAAACATCTTTGGGGCTGCGTTTGTGCCTTATCAGCTACTTTGGTGGATAGTAAACTGCTGTTTTTCATGAGAATTACGCTGTTGAAGGCAGCTCGTGTCAGAAGCCTAGAGTAATATCTTGACTCCTGCTTGAATCAGCATACAAATTTGAGGTCAAACTCCGGGCTATTTCAGATAGTTATGATGTGCCAATGATATCTTGTTAATTGCATTATTGGAATATAAAGGATATATGACGGAGCAATGCAAAAGTCAGAGATTAGCTCTGGAATTACTTCTGAAGGGCAAGCCTCTGCTATAAATGACTAAGGCTATATAAAAATTAAGGTTAAAAACATATGAAAATTACTGTTTGCCTGTTCTGCAGTGTTATGTATTATGGTGGACATCGTGGGAGATAATTATCAGTAAACAGTTGCGGAAAACACTTTTGCCTGACATCAAGCTTGTTGAAAGGACAGAGGGAGGGATGTGTTACTGCCTTTAAACATTTTCTTTTAACTCTTCTGAAGTTGCAACTCATGGAGGCAGTAGAGATATTTCAAACTTAAAAAGCAACCATCTATGAATTTCTTCAAAATTTCCAAGAAAAAAGAATTTCGATCAACAGCATTGGAGACTACCTAGATATTCTTCCTTGCTGTTTACAGCTCTTTCCGATGTGGCATCTCAGGTGTACGATGTCTTTTAGATGCACAGCTACGATGGGGAAAAACTGAGTTCCGAAGGGATTGGAGTTTTGGAGGATTTATACAGGGATACTATTCCAGTAAATAAGGAAAAAAGTTTATTGGTTTTTCCCTTAAATCTTGATATTATTTTAGCAAGTTCAATCCACAATAGCAAATTTAGAGACAAAAAAGCATTATGATGATGTTTCCTCAGAGACTTTTCAATTACTTGTCTTTCAGATAGTGTCTGGTATAGTCTAGGGCAGAATTTTGTTAAAGGGATCATTATATATTTATGTGTATATATTTTAATATATTTT
>KL274816.1:0-30733 GCA_000699545.1 Podiceps cristatus
GGGGGGGAATTAAAAACCTTTAAACTCTTCCTGAAAAATAACAACTTTAATTTTGAATCCCTGGCTCTATCACCTTCTCTCTGACATCCATATGGTAAATCTCAGCACAATTACTCATTTCAAGATCCACCTTCCCACATCATTTCCTTGTATAGAAAAAAATGCAAATAAAGAAAACAAGGTGGCTTATATTATTTATCTTGTTTTTAATGAAAGAGCGAAGCTTACAGACTACTCAGCTCCACAGGGGCCTTTTTTATGCAATCTTAATGATAATTAACAGACAGTGATTGATGGCCAGTACTAAGGTGAAGATAGAACTACACCATTCTATCCAATTCACTTTTCTATATTTTCTGATATAACATCAAATTAATTATTTGCCCAATTTGAATTTTGCATTTAAAGTTCACCTGAAACACATTTGTCCAATTGTTCTGTCGCCTCACTGGCTGGAATTTCATACCCTCAAATTTCATTCTATGCCAAGTTTAGGGAAGGCAACTACTTTCGCATTAGAAATACAAGAAAATACTCACATACGTTTCCATATCTTTTGTAGGTAAAAGTATTTCTAGTGGAAAACAGGCCCTGGCGCACTGAGGCCATACAGAATTTTTTAATATGTCCACATGGAATTTCCTTGAAGGGAGCACGAGTCTTTTTTAGCTTAATTTCAAAATATTGTTGTTAGCATTATAGACATCTCTAGGGGTACTTTTTATATGCACCGAAATGTTTTATTACAAAATCACCTTTGCTGAAAAACTCCCAGAGTCTCACAACCAACTTCGGTCTTGTTAAATCTTACAGCATCTCATACATTGTCTAGAATGACTACATGAAATGACTACGTTTTATGCTATATTCTTCAAATCCAATGTTTTAAATAATTGTTTCCATTATGCTGGTTGTGTCAGCCTTAAAATTTTGTATATATATCAACTGTTTTAAAAGCTTTTGGAAGATATCTTTTGCTTTACCGGGAAAATGGTCCAATTTGAAATATCTATGTTACACAGAAGACCTCATGTTTTAAATTTCTTCATCTGACAGGTGAATTCTCTCTAGTATTTTATCACTTGTTACATTTAAATGATATTATTTTAACTGCTTTTCTGAAAGATTCTTTCTTTGTTTTATTGGTTGAAAGAAAAATAAGTTCTTTTAGACATGCAGCGTTCCCTTTAGAGATTCATTGCCCTTTCAGTGTGTCATTACATATAACAAAATGTACACACAATGCATCCCTTGGGAGTTAAAGCTTATCACGGTGCAGTACTTTCAAAGTGAGTATTTTATACCATTTGGCACCCTGAGGACATGTGAGGCGACACCACTGATCTCTCAGAAGAGACATCACTGATTTCTTAGAGGTCTCACTGATGAAGAAATTAGTCAATAATTATATTTTGTAAATTCTAGCAGCCTTTTTATTTTCTTTCCCCCCATAAGACAGAGGTGGTGGTAAAACTGCATCTCCCTGGCCCTCAAGACATGCTCAGTTTTTGCCTACCTTTATGCCCTCCTTGATGAGAGTAACAAATCAAGTTCAAGCATCCTGTACTGAAGGATTCTTCACTGAGTTGGATGCTGCTAAGCCCTGACTACTAGGTAAGACTTCCATAGAGGTCTATCAAGTCTCAATCATCTGTATACGTTATTGCTCAGGGAGAAGGGACACCCCTTTCCACCCAGGGGCTGCATGCTGTCACTGAAGCATCCTTTTCCAGTACAATCAGTGATCATTTGACACACAGGGGACTTCCAGGATTATGGCCAATAAACCTTTCCTACTATGAGAAGAACAACTAGTGGCCATGAATCATGTACTTTCAAGCACTAGAGAAGATGGGGAATATATAAATATCTCCTTACTTCAACGATTTTTGAGGAATGCTCTTCTTAAGAATAGGCTGGGAAATGTTGGTTGGTGCACAAGTGGGCATACCTATGCCTCGTGCAGAAATGACATGGTCTCACTGCTTCACAAATGGAAAAAACAATTGCAAGAAAACCAAAGGTGATTTATTTTTTTTCTTCAACTGAAGGAACAAAGCAGCAACAACAAATGATTTTGCATGAAAAGAAGCCTTCCAAGTGACCTGAAATTAAACACTTCCTCCTCAGGTGCTGTAAGCAAAGCAAAGGATACAATGCACTGAAGTTGTGACACAGGATCAGGGAGACGCATTTTTACCCCTCACCCTACCGACTAGCACCTGGATGCAAACCCATCTTCTTCCCGAAGGAAGTTGAACCAAATTCCCTTTGTCCTTCTCAGGAAAGGATCCCGGCCACCAGGCAACCACACATTTCTGTCTCTCTGTTCGAGGTCAGGGGAAGGGAGAGCATTCTTAATTTCTCCTGTGGAAGCGCTGCCGCATATTGCCATGGAGAGCACAGTAGCCACCCAGCTGGAGTCCTGCCTTGCTACTGGGCCAAATTCAGCTTCCTTTATAGAACGAGAAGCAGCACTAATAGGAGAGCCTGAGGGACTCCACACCACTTCCCCCAGTTCAAGTATAGCAATTGTGACATTCTCTGAGCAAATAGGTGACTTAAGTTCAAAATCCATCAGGTAAAGGCAGGAAAAGGAACTGAACTCTTCTAAGTCCTAACCTCTGTGATGCTGGAAAAGTTGAGATACCAGGGCAGCTTCATCTCCCACATTACAAAAGTTTAGTCTCAATTTCTTTCAGCAGAGAAAATTACTCAAGAACACGTGTTACTCATGAATGTAACACAAAACAGTGCTTTTCAGCAGGCTTGCTTCTCATTTTATGTAGACTCATCTATCATATCTGTATAAGTAACATTGGGAACATATAGTAATGAAAATAATCATCTGATTATAAATCATCTGGTATCTGAAACAACCTTAGGTATCTTCACAACATGCAGGAATTATGTGTTGCATCCAGGACTTACTGAGATAATGATACTTTTATATTCTATGGTGCTTGCTGTGCACAAAATAACATCTGAGATCATTTAAGACCTAATGCCACAGCATAAAAATCCTTAATTTTATGCTGGTGGCCCGTTACAGAACCAAATAACAGCTAGCCCAATCTTTCAGGTGCCCTGTGCTGAGCTATCACTTGCTCTCAGCAAGGTGCAGGTACAGATTTGTGAACTTCTCCTGCTGATGGAACCACCTTTGTGTTTTGATACTTTTACTGCTTCTAGTGGAGTCAGCTGCCAAAGTGCTTCTTAGCTGGAGCATGAATTTACAAAAGACTTGGATCAAAATGGCTTTGGTGGGTTTCAGGACAGAATCTGATTTACCTATATAAGTAGTCATAGAGATGATCCTACATAGCAGAACCATAGCTGCTCTCTGCTCTCTAAATCAAGCTTTTGTTTTTCCATTCGTCTCTTAGGTGCACAGAGCGAGGAAAGATGAGAGGGGACTTAATCTCATTGTGGCTTGTATGCTGTTAATTTAGAGGAATACATTTGAAAGTAACAGCAGGCACTAAATACACTGGAAGCAACAGAATCCACATGCACTGAGGAACAATGTAAAAGAATAGCAGTAAATTATATATTCCAGTCTCTAGTTTTAGACTTCCACAGCTGAGGATTTGGACCAGGCCTGTTCTCCTAGCTCCTATGGCATGTGCCTGCCATGTGGGCAATGGAAATCCAACCTGCCAGGTAGGGATAACCTGGAGGAGACCAAGAACTCTGCCTCTGTTGTGACCCCAGTTTGATTAGAGGAGCTGAGGCGATGAAAAATGGAGGAGACATTCTTTCAGCCACATCTACTTGAGACAAGCACACAAACCCCGTGTCACTTTCTCTAGCAAGTTTATTTTCAAAACAGAAGTATTTAGCTAAAAACTTTTCCCCCTCTTCAAATTTTAGATAGGCCTGTAAGAGAGCTCTCCGCTTTAAAGCAGGAGGCTCACAGGATCGTGTGAATGTCTGCTCCAATTAACGGGATCAGAGTTTATTTCTGGAGAAAGGCCTACCTCCCTTTGCCCCACCGAGTTTCAGGCAAGGTTTTCTAATGCAGTTTGAAGGTTCTCATCAGGAAAGCAACCAGCCTCTTTCCAGAGTGGATAAATTAACCAATTAAAATCCCTGCCAGTGTCATGCTTCTGTATACCCAATTCTATACTTACTGGGCATACCCTTTGCCAAAATAATATCTAGTTAGGTCCAGATGCTCAGGCTTCCCTGTTATACCCATCTGTACAGGTACCCATTAATTTTGAGCCAATGTTACTTTGCCAACACGTTATATAGTGGAATTGGAAGAATGGAAAACAGCCCCTACTAAACTTGGTGATTCATCTAAACAAGTTTTGTTTCAGTAAAGCAAAATTTGTACCAGTCTGCATCCCAATTACTTCAGACAAATCTGCCATGATTTGTAATTATATTATTATTTTAAATTAATCCATCCATGAATTACAGTTGTCTTTTGTTTATTCACTTGTTTAGACTGGTCTAAAAAAATGAGCAAAGCTTTCAGCCATTTACAATAAAAGCAAAATGACTAAAAAGACCTTTTTTTTTTTTTTTTTAGTTTGCATTAATGAGTTCATCCCAAAATATATATGCAATAATATAGGAAATTAAGTTATAAATGTAGGGATGTGCTCCGAGTCACCGTGAAAATCTGCATGCAAATGCATAATAATCACAAATCTACATTATTACAATATTAAAAAATACCTACAATTAAATTATCATGTGGAAATAATCATAATGTTATTGGAAACTCAATTATTGTGGCAACCCTTGTCGGGGAATTAGCAGGCTATGGCAAAGGCAAGTCAGACCTGAATTCATCAAATATATATTATCACAATATTACATGTTCACTTCGATTCCATGCAAAGACAAACATCCTCACTCACTAGTATCTGCTCAATGCATTTGTATTATTCATGAACAACTCTGTGATCTATTATACATACAAAACTGATTGTACGCTGCTTGCCGGAGGCTATAATGCAGAGACACAGAATTAATTTTATTATATACACATGCATGATAATTGTGTAGAATTCAGTCAAATATCAAACTCTGCTCCTGTGCTCCATTATTTTACTTTCCAAAAAGAGGTCTAAGGTCAGCAGCAATTTCTCTTTGGCGACAGTGAAACTCTTTGTCATTTAGAGTAGAAAGTTCCTGGGTACTAATGAGCCTGGAGCTGTGATGAATGGTCACACATTCCCTTTCCTCTCCAACCCCCACCCATCAAAGGGAAAATGTAACTTTTATTGAGATTCTCGAGAATTCATGCACACAGAAGCCACTTTGGGCTGTGGAATCAGAAAGATGGAGGCAACTTTTTTGTTTGTTTTGGAGATTTGGCTAAAACTCTGTGACAAGATGATCAACACAATTAAGGAAACCTGTTTGCAGCTGTAATTTTATTCCTGTTCTTATTTTTAAGATGTTTAAGTAAACCCTCCAAAAGTGTTTTCACAGAGCCAGCTTCCCTGCTGCTTCAACAACAACAAAAAACTATCATCTCCCCCTTTCTTCAATAGCACAAGAGACTGATAGGAAGGCCCTTTCCATCCTCCAAATGTTTTGCCAGAAAGACAAAGATTAGTAGCATCCTAGACATTTGTAATTGTTTGAAGACACAGGGAGACAGAAATGCATCAAACTTGAGAGGGGACTTGAAGGAGGCACACTACCTCACAGTCCTGGTCTGGATTCAAATGTCATTGAAAATCAGCAGGACATTCGACTTCGACATGTTTCAGTTTAGATAAAAGCCAGGTCTAGGGGAATAAATGGTATAAGCAAATTTTGGCCACATTAATTGCTGTCACGCAGCTTGAGAGATGGATATCAACTCCCATGTAATGCCATTACACAAACACCCCTTAGCCTGCATCTAGCCCAAGGATCAAAAAGAGTTGTTTCAGGAATGAAAAAAAGAAAAAAGTCATCTTTAAAAAAAAAAAAAACAAAAAAAAAACAACAAACAAACAAAAAAACAACAAAAAAACCTGTCCAGTGTGTCATTTTCCACACTGCATTAAAAATCAAACCCTGAAACATCTTTGCTTGTGATTCCATTCAATCACTCTCCATCCACCACATTTACTCCTGTCCGGTGCATTCGGAGTAGTCCCATTCAAGCATATCCCAACCCTGCTCTTGCATTACCACGCTGCTTTCAACAGTCATAGCGAAAGGTGCACTCCAATGCATTTATATTCTAGTTTCATAACATTTATAGAAATAAACCATAACAAGGACTCTAAAGGGTTTCCTTAAGTCTACATACGAGCCACACATTTTTAGTGATAGTAATGACTCCAAGGGAGCTGGCACCTTTTAAACATCCTACTTGTTCATGGTAAACCCATGATTATTTTCTGCAGTTTCGGGATGGCTAGGCAATTAGGTGAGCAGCAGGACCTTAAGGCTCAGGCAGCATCATTTAACTTCAACCCTTGCTGTAAAAGTAGGTAACATAATCTGTCAGGTCAAAGAGAAGATTTCTGCTGGAGATTGCTAGCTTGACACGCTCTGTCAGGCAGTAAGATAACAGGAAGAAAGGCCCTACCAAAACTACTTATTTTGTCATCATTACCCACGACCTGTGAGTTCTTAGCTACATATATGAAATTTCAATACTTTGAGCTTGTATGTCTTGTTAGCACTAAACCCATGTGGTTTGGGTTTAGATAAAAATACAGAGTTTAAGAAATTTATTTGAACCTCATCCAAACTACCAAATGTGTTAATCACACAAGGAAATGGAACAATTTGAGAGGACACACTTTTATTAAGCCCGAGATATTGTTGCTCTGCCTGGTATGCCTAAAAACACATGCATGGGTTACCCATGGTATTCTGGAAGTTTCCCACTGGCCTTCAACCGCTAAAACATACAAGGGAAAACCAGAGCTGTTAAGCAACATTTTCCAAGCTTGCAAAATAAACTCATTTTAAAAATCATGTAGCTTTTACCTGGTTTGCCCAACTCCAGTTATTAGTAGCCACACTAGAACCACCAGCTAAAGAGCAAATCGTTTTATTTCCTCAGTTAACATTTATTTTTCATATATCCATAAAAGCACTACATGGAAAGAGTATGCACACAGAATGTGTCTTTGCTTCATTTTCTTGCCAGGTATCGGACAGCATTGCTCATGCACGAATTTTTTGATATTTCATATTCATAGTGCAGAAGCATCTACTGATCCCAATTAAGATCAAGAAATTTTATCAGAGGTGTTGTACAAAACAAAGATCGTCACAGTTCTGCCACAAAGCACTTACAGTTGAACAGGTTGACAACTCAAAGATTGCTGCACTGTGTGTTATGTGAGGAGTATTTTTAATGTCGTTCTAGTCACTCTTAAATGCAAATTTAACACTTTGGGTAGCTCTATATGGTAACAGAGGGCATTCCACTTGTAACAAATGCAGGACAATACTCTGCTTCAGCAACTACTGAGACATAATAGCTACTTTGTCATACCAGGTTTTTTTTATATTTTTGTGCATGTGTTTTATTTCAGTGGAAGATTCAATGACATGATAGTATTAGTCAAGCTGAACCTAATTTAGAAGACAATTCTTTTTCAAACAACAAAAAAAAAGAGTTGGCCAAAATTAACAACATTATCTATTTTGACTGTCTTCCTTATGGGAACAATTTGACATTTGATTTCAAAATTCAGTAGTAGTTTTGAGACATGTGCCCTTTCTCCAACACTTCTTTCCTCAAGAGAGACAAAATAATAGCGATTTGCTTGCATTTGGTTTAACAGAACATTTACTCTCACTCTTAACCAATGGCAAAAAGGCTTTTCTAGTTCATGAAGTACAAAACAAATGAGAAAAAATTCAAATCTTTGCATAGCCCTAATGGCCATGATCAACCTACCTTCTTGGGAGGAATATTAAGACAGAACGGGTTACCTTTGAGTGAGTTCAGTATTTAAGTGTTCATTGGGAAACCTGAGTTACTGACAAAGAACAGCTTTCCCAAGGCTGAGCAGAGAGCTGGATGGGATGAGAGCTCAGGAGTAATGTCTCCCAGTCACATGCGATCCCCAGCTCTCTTCTGCAGCCCACTAAAGGCCCCTGGCAACCCAAATCCCCCAAATGAGGCAATAGAAGATGCTTCTTCAAATACCTCCTTGATGACAAGGATGTTTCTATGGTAATTCTGCATTCAAAGTTTCAGGCTAGTACTTCGTGAGAGGCTACACCAGAGCCCAAGGAGATGAATGAACCTGTCTAAGGTTGTGCATACCCAGGGGGCTTCCATAATTTTGGGTGCGCAGAAATACAAAGACGGAATAATGACAATGTTGTGCTGCACTTCAATTGTTGAATTACTTCAATACCTTGCTCACAGATGTGTGCATGCGAATCTAATCAACCAAACTCCTCACAGACAGCAGAGATTATTTTGAGATATTATTCCTGCTTCTGCTACAGAAAAAGAAGCACCAGCCTTTCATGACCTCTTGTATACAGAGGTGCGCATGTGTACAGGCATACATAAACATACCTCCCCTCTCTCTGTACACACACAAAAAAGCTGATAAAAAGTTTGCTATATATAGCGCATTATTCTCAGAAAGATATGACTTCTAATAACAGACCCACCTTTTCATACAGAAAAAAATCAGCAAAAACCTGTTTGATTGTTCATCTACCTAAACATCTATAACCAAAAAACAACAGGGGAAAAGGAAACGTAACACCATCAGAAATAAATATCTGATGAAAAAGAGATTTTTCCATATCACATTAAATCCCAGAAAAGGAAGTTTTCAGTATCTTTTCTTCGTTAATATTTTTTTGCTTTAGATCCCAAAACAGCACATTCAATTGTTCAATTTGTTTTTCAGTAATAGGGACTCACATTGCCTTTTAAGTGCATACAAAAAAGTTGCATTTTTTTGCTTTCATTTTCCCTGCGTGTTTGTTGCATACTGACATCAAATTCCCTGCAGGCATCCTAACCTTGCAATTGGAGAAACAGTGCTCTAGGGTTTTCCAAGTGTCTAATACACCTGGATAAAAAGTGCTAATTGTCACCAACTTCCATTAAATGACAGCAGTAAGGCACAAAATATGTTTGATTTGCAGATGCTAGTGCCACTGGGAGTTAGCAGCAGATTAATAATTGTGCAAACCTCGAACATTCCCCCGGCACTGCCAGTCTGGTTTTCCAATACAATGCCAGATTATGAGGCCTTTGTTTTTAGCTTGCTTTCCTAAGGAAATAAGGCTTAGGTAGATGCACTGTCTCCTTGTGCACGTATTTTACTGTCCTACCCGCAATAATTTCGAGTCGATCTGAGCAAATTTTATATGAGGGTAGAGGTTGCAAATGTACAATGGCCTTACCAGTTTTGTGAAAAACAGGCAGCTAGGTAGATATAATCAAGCCAGAGCCTAAGTGTTTCCAATATCCTGGCTTTCTAGATTGATACTCAGCAGGCAGCAACTCTTGCATCTGACCACCTTTACAGATCACGTGTCAGACTAGGTTCCCGGTTTTGGGGGGGGTTTTGTTTTGTTTTGTTTTTTTCTTTTTTTGTTATTACAAACCTATATGCCAAATATCCTGTTTCAGCTTGAGGCTTTGAGAGTGCATCAGGAGTCAGCTTCTTGTAGAGGTACAATCTTGCTCTAGTTTCCTCCAGATAAATTCAGGACCCAACACTTTACCTTCCCCTTTCTTCTTGCTCTGCTGCTGCTGCCATTTTCTCTCTGCTCTTGGCACGCATGGGCACGTACTCTTGGGTATGAGGACACCACCCCTATGGCATGCAAGCTTACTGAAGGCTCCGATGGCATTACAAAGCTCATTTCTGCATGCAGCAACACGATTATGGCGAAGGTGAGGGTGAAGTTGAGGGAATGTGTTTCAACACTTCTTTCTTGGTATTTATTACCGTGCCATAGCAAAAAGCACTCTGCCCTGCTGCTCCTCCAGCTGCTTATGCAAGCTCCTGATTGAGCGCAACAGCAGAAGCCGTCGGTACATAGCTAGCTGGAGACGGTACTTCTCCTTTTCCTCCTTTTTCTTATTTTCTAAGGTTTCCATTACTTTTGTGGTCTTCGTCCAAATCACCTGGCCCAGACTACAAGGAGCCGCATCACCCTCAGCACTGCTCTCCACCTCCTGCACATGGCAGCCCCCCGGGTCGGTCCTGGGCAGAGCAGTGACAGCCTGTGGGGGCTCGCCAGCCCCACTGGGCACCCTTGGGACCTGTGGCACCTCTGAACTTGGGTCGCCATCGCTGCAGGGGCTTTCGGAGCATGAGGAGGCGATGGCCGCAGGCTGCAGGTTGCTGACCGCCGCGGGGTATGACGAGCCACCTAATGATGCATTTATAGTTGTCAGATGATGCTCAGTCAACCCAGAGGCCATCCTCTGTGCCTGGCCACCACTAACCATCTCTGGGCCGGCAAGAGCTTTTGCCTGGGTCACAGCCTTGCTGGAGAGGATGGACAGTCTTTCTGGCACTGCTGGGCTTCCCTTGTCTTCATTAAGGCTGGCTAACAAAGGGCTGGCAGAGCAACTGGGAGATGCTGTTACAGCATCGCGATTCTGAAATGGATCTTCATCCTCACTGTTATTTTGGATCTCCTCTTCATCTCTTGGCATTACATCTACTGTCTCAGCCATTTATTGCATGAGCTACAGTAAGTTTCTGTGGACAAAGTGGAAGCAAGAGGATTTCATTTCCACATACACACACAGAGAAGCCCCAGTGCAGAATGACATTTGAAGAAAGAACCTCTCTTTATATTTAAGCAATGGACCTATTACTTTTCTAATAAAGCACAACCCTTGGGTCACTTCAGGCCATTTCTTGTGATTTGCATTAGATGTTCTTCGAGACACAACATTAATCCAATAATAATTAAAATGATATACTGTACTATTAACATTCTCAAATCTTTAAAGGCAAGTGATCTATCCCTGCAGCACTGGCTGTGCTGACTAATTAAACAGAATACAGTTGTAAATGGGCATTGTAAGCACTTCTCTCATTTAAGAACACAGCTCTAACAAGTGTAGTTTGTAGAGATGGGCGAGTTATCAGGACTGATCTGCTTTAAAGGGAGGTGGATGTACCACAAACAGCAGGTTGTATGTAAATGCCCTCTCCAAGATGAATCTGTCTGCTACCAGTTTGTTTACAAGGTTGCCTTCTCCCCTCCTATTAATCCTAACAGTAAAGCTATATTAGCACCACGCTAGCCATAGACAGGAAAAAGAAACCAAACACTTACCGGGGTTACTGGGGGAAAGGAAAAGAGTTACAGTGCATTGTGTCTGTGTATCATGTTTTCTTGAATGTGAGTCAGCACAATCTGGAACTGAAACATCACAGTGCTGGAGCAGGAGCAGCAACAGCATTACGCTGTTCCACCCAGCAACAACACAGTCAGTCCCAATCACAGAGGAGTGCAGGGCTGGTTTCTCCCCACCCCCCCAATGGATATTCCTCCCTGGCATCCAGCTTTTATGTCATCTTTGAGCACCAAAATGAAAAACGGGGTTGGGTGACATTTCTTTTCCCACCTCAAAAACAAACATACCCTATTCACTCACTCTACAGGGGGACAATATCTGTGGCCCTTCTTGCCCCTGCCAGTCAGCAAGGAGGTAACACAGCACCCCAAAGAGGGTGAGGCATTCTGGACTCTATCCCAGATAAAACCAGCACGACTCCAGCATATACGTATTCTCCTTCAGAGAAAACAAGCTTATATAAACTTCAGCTGCATTAACACACTAAAAACCAATGAAAAATACATTCGGCACCAACCGAATGCTAAGCAGAAAGGCAGGCAGAAGCTGTGGATTTAAGTGTCTAACGTACTCCCGTGTTTAATTAGGCTGGCCTAATCTTTAAGAAGAATCTCTACATCCAACTAAAGTATCCCACTGAACAATAAACTTTATCTGCACCTTTGATGTTCAGAAAAGATACCTTCAGCATCCTCTCTTACTTGTAATGCCAGGAACAAAATTCATAGATACAAAATTCACAGATCACCTATCTGCACCTACTTCAGTTTAATTTACCACAGGGCTTCAGTTGCCCCAAGACTTTCTCTATTCCACTTGGCTAATATAAATAAATAAATAAACCCAATCCAAACTACTATCTAGAATCTTCTTAGAGCTGGAAAAGAATGAAGGCAGATCCTATCTCCACATCTACATATGCTGCAAGACAGATAATGATTTCTTATTTTTCAACTGTACGGACTATCCTTCTTTCTGATGAATCTGTTAGGATATACTTCCAACCTTGAACATATGAAGTCCCGTTAACAATAATTCAGATTTGCACCCTGAGGTCTAACTTGAACGCATTTTTTTGGTGCAAGAGATATTTAACACTGAATTGGCAAAATAAACTAAACCTGCTGTGCTTATGTGCCAGATCATGCTGCAGATTATATAAATAATACTAGGAAGAGATTAATATCCAGTGAGTTAAACTCTGCAAGTTTATATCTTGGTGATTCCCATCTATCTAAATCACAAGTTATGGTAATTGAAGAATACAGAATTCAGATAACAGGGATTTTACTGTATTACACACTGAAAAGGTTCATTATAATACAGTATTATGTACATAGTCTTTTCGTTTCGTCTGCTCTCTTCTCCAAAGCACTGCAGGCATATCTTCCCACTACAAAGAGGACAGCAGATGGATGCTACATACTACATTGTCTCCAGGTACGTCAATATTTTCCTATCAGCGACAGTATTCTGTTCCTTACCTACCTTTATAGCAATTTGTTGCAAAACAACTATTTTTAACAGCCTAACAGGGTGATATAGACCAGAGATTTCTTTTTTTTTTTTTTTTGTTTGGTTTGTTTTGTTTTGTTTAAAGCACTCCGAATCTTTAATTTTTTTCAGCAAAACTTTTACAGGCAGTCTTGTTTGAAGGGATGGGGAGGGGTATGAAAAAGTAATTTGCACACCAAATTAGTTTCATCAAAAATAATATTAAATGTTTTACAGGTGTGGATCTGGATGGAATGAGTAGCATCTATACAATCAACTAAATAAAACTACAATCAAAACTCTTTGAGCTAGTTGGCTTTTCATAGAATATTATTACTTCAGCTTTAATCTATGAAGCTTAATAGCAAAAAATATTTAGTCCATTGGACTTAGGAATTCAGCACAACAGAAATACCATAAGACATACTTATTTATTATTCCTAAAATGCAAATGCCATTTGTGGCTTGGGCTGCATGCATGTTTCTGTTATTAACCTGCCTTCCATTGTTCACAACTTCCAAGAATCTCACATAGAGCATCAGATGGAAATTTTCTAGATTCATTTCTGCCTGAAGGTGAATATATACTGAACACTCCAGCCAAAAAGATCGAGATGCTCAAGTACAAAAGCAGGAACAAAACCAATCTTATGGCTGGGGAGACTTACACAAACCTTTTAGGAGAAAGGCCTCTTGTATAACTGACAGACTAGGGAACAGGGAACAAGAGCACAGCTCATTTCAAACTGAAAGATGTGAATTCTTCTTCTGAGGTGATACGACAATCCTTCTTTTCCCCCTGAGACTGTTACCTTGACAAAGCGGCTCCTACAGTTTAGCTCCCTTTTATTTGCAACTCAGCAGTTTAATAAAGAGATCTGAAAAGACTTTACATTAGCTTCTTCTGCAGGAGGTACATTGTGCCATTTTACTGGTGAAGAAATACTTTGAGAAGAGTTTGCTGTTCCCACCGAGAGCCCATCGCAGGTGGACTTTGCTCGATGCTTCTTGCTCACTCCTGGACTTGTTTTCCTGGGCAATATTTGTGGGAGCCTTTCCAGGCAGAAGCTGCTTCAGATTTTATGATGAATACATCTATCAATCCAACACACTGAGAATTTCAAGTAGGTAAAATGAAAGCAAAGACGCCTCCACTTGAGGTTCATTTCATTTTACTACCACCCACTCGTTGGTAGATGCAACTGCAGCAGTTTCAAGGTGTAGACCCTGGGGACCCACCTTCAAGGTGTCAGTCTTGCATACCCCTGCGAGGTCTATGCCAGCAGAGGTTTTTAATCCATCACACTCCTTCAGATATTACCTATGAGAGGTACTTGGCAAACCTACAGGCTCATATCTGCAAGCATGTGCTGAAATGCTCTGTGCTTGCATGCTTACGGAACAAGGGCTGAGCCCTCATGGTCATGTCTCACACAGCAGCAAGGAAGGTCATGGGAGAGTCACTGCAGATAGTCATGACAGTTGTTGCTCCATTCTCTGCCAATTATAATGCCATTCCTGAGCATGGACAGACATGAGGACAGGAAGGTGCTTGGTCTTGGTGGTTTTTTTTTTGTTGTTGTTTTTTTTTTTTTTTTTTTTTTTAATTAAGTGCAGATGTTTTACCGAAGTTCAAAGTGTATCAGCCAAAACACATTTACAAACAACGTCAAAACCTGATAAGCATTGGTGAAGATATGCCATTATAAGACCATAGCCTGGGAAGCTATGTTGTTTTGTATTTGAGTTTGGGAAGTACTTTTAACAAAGTAGTAAAAAATATCCTATTACACAGTAGTGTAATTCCACTTTTTATATTAATTGCTCTTAAAGATCAAAAGCCATATTCTGTCTGTTAATGTACGCACTCACATGGCCTCCTATGAAATCAATGAGATCCACATGTGTGCATCTGAGGCTTAAATTTTTCCCCAAAGATTCTTTAAAAACCTTTTACAGGGCAGTAAGTCATAGAAGAAAGTCATATGTTCTCTTTCTTCTACCACCATACCCAAAACAGACACGAGTCATTACAGGCTGCTCTGCATTACGCTGGATGGTAACGGTACCCTGAGGGGCCACTGACCAGCCAGGGATTGCTGTCGTTCTGCTCTCACCCTTGTCTACACCTAGGAATTTCTGCAATCCTTTCATACCAGCAGAGGAATAAAAAATGGAGCCCGATTCCATGTGCAGCCCACTGATGATATCAAGAAGCGCTCTAGATATTTCAGTGGCAGGAAAAAGCATGACGGGACATCTCAATGGCTTTCAGACAGAAGGAAATTAGATCTCTGTACAGAGCTGCAGCGCAATCATCTGTGCAGATAACCTGGAAGCTTTTAAGAAAAAGCAGAGTGGATACATGATTTTATCAGTGGGGAATGCTTCAATGGCTCCAAACATGAAAATCCAGGGATTCCATCTTTATATTAAGGGTAAAAAACACTGAAAACTATCTGCCATGACTGGCAAAAATCAGTAGGCTTGCTGCCAGTCTCAACAGAATTGCCTGTCAGAGGTGCAAATCTCTGAAGAAGTAGGTCAGACTGTGTTCAGACTAAGGTTGACTTGAGTTTGCAAGCTTTGAAATCTCAAGACTGCAGGTGCCGAAGTGACCCAAACACTAGGAAGGTCTTTCACTGCAATATTTCAGCAACTCTAATCATAGCCCTGCTTGGGCTTAAATATGCCCAGGGACACAAAATGAAAAATATATTTATATGGCTTTATAAAGATATTTAAAAAAATGGAATGTATTGATTTTCCTCAAGGCAGCAGCTGTTCCCCCTACCATCAACATGGAAAGCATTAGCTTATGATTTGAATCACCGTTAACTGAGTAAAAGAATAATGGCATTGTTGCCTAAACCAGTTTACAGTCTAAATCCACATCCTTGCCATTCAATCCACAGAGATGTGTTTATATGCTGAAACAGTCATAAAGATCTTTCTAAGGTCTTGTGAACTCAGGGATCTACTTCAGCTCACAGAATAAGCAGTTGACGTTGGCACAGGGGCCAAGGTGGAAAGGGAGAACCCATGAGCACACGTAGCTGGGCTTTTGTTTGATTTTCTCCCATCTGGGCAGACTGATCTGTATTGGGCAGACCCAATACAGAGCAAAAGGGTCAGCACATTTCAATGCAGACTAAACTCTTTACTTTTCTACAGTTGGTGAATAATAGTTCCCAGTGGACATATAAAGGAGGAAGGCTTGCATGATCAGGGTGTCTACAGCATACGCTCTACAAAAAAGTTGGGGGGGAAATACAGTCCAACTATATCCTGGGCTGCATCAAAAGGAGCGTGGCTAGCAGGTCGAGGGAGGTGATACTCCATCTCTACTCCTCTCTTGTGAGAGACCCCACCTGGAGTACTGTGTCCAGTTCTGGAATCCCCAACATAAGAAGGTCATGGATCTGTCCACGAAGATGATCAAAGGGCTGGAGCACCTCTCCTACAAAGACAGTCTGAGAGAGTTGGACTTGTTCACCCTAGAGGAGAGAAGGCTGCGGGGAGACCTTATATGGGCCTACAGGAAAGCTGGGGAGGGGCTTTTTAGAAGGACGAGGGGGAATGGCTTTAAATTGGAAGGGGGTAGATTTAGATTAGACATTAGGAAGAAATTCTTCATGATGAGACACAGGAACAGGCTGTCCAGGGAAGCTGTGGATGCCCCCTCCCTGGCAGTGTTCAAGGCCAGGTTGGATGGGGCCTTGAGCAGCCTGGGCTAGTGGGAGGTGTCCCTGTCCATGGCAGGGGGGTTAGAACTAGATAGTCTTTAAGGTCCCTTCCAACCCAAACCATTCTATGATTCTATGAAATGGAAATCTTTATATTGACTTCAAAAAACCCAATGAATCTTGAGAGCTGCCCATTTACCCAATTTACTGTTTCTCCTTCTAACAGAGAGAATACGCTTGTCTATAACTCATCACAATTGTACCAAAAAGGAAAATCTGATTATAAAGAGAAAGAATCGTGACTGCAAAAAAAAAGCTTCCCTTAAAAGTTAAGTGTAAAGGAAATTCTAAAATATCAGCAAAGGTTTGATTTTTTTTTCCCCCCCTGTAATGAAGACTGTGTTTTATGGTAACAAAATTAAAAGCAACCTTTTTCAGTGCTTCTGCCTTTTTTTTTTTTTTTAATCTTAGTTTTGCCTATCATCTGGTCCGGCTAAAAAGAAAGTGTGGGAGAAGATAAAACAACGCAAAGAATTTAAACTAGGAAGATCATGCAACGTGAGATGCTATTACAGCCTTGCTATGGAGAAGAGACTAAAAAATTCTTCCTGCAGAAAAGGTGGTACTTGAAATATATTTGAATAACCTCCAGTATTAAAAGATTTAAAAGTATTGCTCATGTATTGCAAGAACTCCATGCCTAGCAGGTAAATACTGGATTACCCAACCTAGCTGTTAGATTTCAGATGTGAAAATGAGTATGTAGACAACTCACGTGTCTAGTTACAATTCACATCCGGTATGCATTGAGAGAAAAATCTTTTCTGCTAAGGAATATGTAAACAGACTATGTAATTTTTGATAATTGATGCTTATGTTTGCTTTCATTTTGACACTTGATCATAACTGACAAACCAATGGCTAGGAAAGAAGAAAACTTTAAGCTCTAAGAATAATAAACAGAGCACTGTGAGAGATGGAGAAAAAAAAATACATACGAGGAAAACTTCAGGAAGTGGGACTGAGCCACAAATGGATAGACAAGTAATTGTCTGGTGTTTTGCCACAACTTAAAATGAATTTACAGACCTTTCCAGAAGCCAAATACATTTTTTTAAAAAAGTAACAACATTAAATGCTTTAAAAAGGGTGTGAATTTTCTGCCTTAGGTGTTAAACCAGAATGATATGAGTCGAGAATATTAAGAAAATTACATTTAATATACATTTTTTTATTAAGAAAGAGTTTCAGACCAAGTGGCTAAAAAAAAAAAAAAATATTGATGCATTCATGCTGTTTGAGCCTAACCATTTCCGCCAATCTTAAATTGACTCCTGGGGAGCTTAACTCTACAGATCAGTATCAAGGACTGAAAAGACTGCATCTACAAACTCCTTCTCAAAAATTCTATTTTCTCATTCAGTATGCCTTGGTGCATAGCCCACTGTGGTATTGCCTACATACCAATACTCGCATAGCACCCAAAGCAATCCAGCTTTACTCATAATGTCTACACAGGCTCACCTGCTGTCTGTGTTGTCCACACAAGGAGTGAAAAAAACTTTCCCCAAGCTCACTTGGGGCTGAGAAGAAGGTCAGGCTTGCTCACTCCTTAATGCCTTTGAAGCTGCTGACGTGGCTGTGATGGATGAGAGTGAGTAGGATGCAATCCTGTCTGTCAGCAAAAAACCACAATCTCAGCAGTATGTAGTGTAATTGATCTAAATTTCAGCTACAGCAGAGTTAACAGACTCCAACAGGAGAAAAAGCATATGCACCATAGGGTGTGTTGTACTTGACCATGTTCCCACTTTGCAAAGTAGGCATTGCTAACCTGAATCTTTGCAGCCTGCTTCCAGTGGTTGGTACAAATAATTTTTTCACACCAGCAGTTTCATTTTACATCCAGAGGCTCTTTGCTGAGTGTCTGTCAAAGTCCAGTTCATTACCTGCAGAATTATCAGCTAAAACCCTATCACTTTTCTGTAAGTAAAATTTTTAAAAGATTAGAAAGTAACAGAGAAAAGATAGCCATATACAATTAATGAAAGATAAGCCTCCAAATGTTGGGAAGTTTATTTTAGAGATGTGTATCTACAGATACTTATTTTTTAAAGGAAGAAGAGATACGGAGTTCAATTTTTACATGACTGAACAGAGGACAGACTAAGAAACAAGAATCTGAGATACCAATCCCACTGAAGTCTCAGGCTAAACAGAAGAAATAACGTGTCCTTCCCAGGAACAGCGAGCATAGTTAGGTTCTGGATGCCAAAATGAGGCAACGCTTTCTTGTACCACTTAAATTCCCCGCAGCTCTGCTTGCTCAAGCCTTGAACCCCTGTTGAACCTCCCTGAGCCCCAGGCAAAGGTCCTGCTAAAACCCCACTGTCAAGTGTAGTCCCACAATCTCCTTGTACCCAGAAGGCACTAACAAGCTGTTATTAATTCCAGTGACACCAGTTATGCTTACAGGACCTCCTTGAGATTTACCTGAAGAACACTAAAAGAACACAGAGCAAGATCATTGCCAACTATCAATGTATTATTTGCCACCTTGCAAGCTTTCTCCCCATCCTTTCTAAAACTTCTGCCAAGGCACCACCAGCACCACCTTGTAGATTCCTGAAGAGATCCCAACACTTAGTGGAGGTGTTGCACTAATTAAGATTTTGAGAGCAGTAGGCAAAAACATCGTGTTTGACCTCACACTTGGCAAATTACTACAGTTCCCTGCTTCCCTTCACAAGATTGTCTTGATAACAAGCGTTGCCAGCAGGGATCTGAGACAGTGAGTGCAGCAAATAAATAAATAAATGCCTACATATGTGAACGCCACTTCCTTAGGCAAAAATAATGAGTCAAATGAGTGAAGGATCTGCTGCTCTCTTACGTATGGTAGTTGTACATACATCAATATGCAAGAAGTCTTCCAGAGACTTCTGTCATCACTTGGGTAAGCGATAATTCAAATTGCCAGTCTACTGATTTGAGGAACTTGCATTACTCTCCAGGGAAGGTTGCAATTTTGTCATTCTAAAAGGGTGGCACACCTCTGCAGCTTCTTTCAGTATAGGTTGAGGGTAGGAGCGAGTATCATGTATGCCAGAAGGAGGTGGAATTGGCAAAGTCAAGCAAGCTAAGGCAATCCAAAGCTTGAGACGGGGAAAAATAAATCTATGCGGAAGGACACGTAGTACATGTATGAACAATACCCGCACAGACTATCTGAGGCCTGGCTTTCTGGCTTGAAAGAACAAAGTTTTTTCTGAACTCTGCTCATTTTTTACAGACAAAGCTAGCCAGTTCATTGCACAAAAGTACAAGTCATAAAAGAAGTACAGGGTGCCTAATCTAGGTAATTTATCTCATCCCAAAGTGTTTTCAACACAGACAGGAGAATCTGCCACTTGGAATAGTCTTACTTTAACTTCACTTTCAAATGACGTAACTTTCAGATGACTAAGTCCACAGTAGTGCACCTTAACCATGAGGCACGTATTACTGAGAAAGACTGAAAGCTCAGCCTTAACAGAGAGCAGGAAGTCTTCATTGTTGGAAAGGGTGATCCTTGCACTGGTATAGCCAAATAGGTTCCAGCAACCACTGCTTTAGGGGTTTCCTGAGCTTGATGCTGCATCTAGACAACTGCATTTAACAGTCATTGGTGGAACAATTTGCCTAATTCCCACTTCTGCCACTTATGCCTTTTGGCTCTTGCATCCCATGGCAATGAATTCTGCAATCTAAATTTACGTTGTGTGAATAGCATTACCAACAGAGCAAGCCACACCTTTCCAGGGATTCTGTAACATGCTGACACCATCTTACTTTTGTCTCATTTAATCTCATGAATCATAAGCAATACAACAAAGATTTCTACATCTGTCTGCTTTTTTCCAAATATGAAAAAGCTCTTTTAAAGCAATGGCTATCAACAGGCAAATGACCTGGTTGCACAAGAAAGTGTATTTCTCAGGTAGGTCATGCTACCATAAACCCAAGGCTGGCTGCGGCCATTCAGCAAAGGTGGCAAAAAATGAGGACTAAACAGTTATTTGAAGAAAGAGATGTGAAGCTGGGAGGGAGTGGGGAATACTCTCACTCCTTGAACAGCCCAAGTAAGAAGTAGTGGAGTCTCCTTGGAAGAGAAAAGTTAGAAGAAACCAGTAGGAATTTTAGAGGGAGGATAAAGGAGAAAAAGAGACTGGGAGAAGGCAAAAAGATGTCTTCAGTTTTCCACAAGAATTAAACTGGAGAAAGGGGAGCAGGAGGGACAGTGGAGAGGCAGGTTAAAGGATGGTATTCCTGTCGTCATCAGCAAAGAGCGAGTAGGAAATGAGACCAGGACTGCCCCTTTCCCAATGCTGCTTCTCTAGGAGACTGTTTACTTTGCCTTTGTCCAAGCCAGCATGAGATGTTCTGAGTTTCCAAAATGGTCTGAGTCACTAGAACGTGGATGAGATCTGTGGATTCAAGCCACCTTTCAAGATTATGAATCTCTTCTGAATATCCATTATGCCGATGATATATAACAAAATCACTGCTGTAATGTGATGCTTATGTCAACTGTAAGGATGTAGTCCCTGCTCCGATGGCATCAGCAGAGGGACACGTCAGCATGGTGGATTACCAGAGCAAATGCTTTAGCATGCAAAGTGATGCAATATGTTTTAACAACAATTGTTCCCTTATGTTTGTTTCTGTGTCAGGTTTGACGTGACTATCTGCCAGGACAATGCTCAGAATCCTTTGCATTGCATTGCAGAAGCTGATTATGTGATGAAATGCTTAAAGCACATAAAATCGCTTCCAAGATTCAATGAAATAGATGTGCCAGAAAAGTCAGTAGGTGTTTGAAATAATTGGTGCTAACAGCTGGACCTGGATTTTTCAAAAGAATATACGTTTTGGTTTGGATTTGGAGGTTTTTTGTTGTTTTGTTTTTTCTTCTAATGCACTATTGTATAAACTGCCTAGACATTCAGCCTTAGCATAATGTTCATAGCAAATTAAATTTACCCGTTAAGAGAGAACATGTACAGGGTCCTCCCTGAAGTGGAAAAAATGAGTCTTTGTGTAGAGCAGATAGATAACCCTGTGAGCCTTCTTACCCTGTGCACATGCCTGGAACCACACAGCAGACTCCAGTGGCATAGGAGAGCTGATGCTTGTAGGACTGGGAGACTCAGCACTGAGCTGTAGCTCTTAGCACCTTAGCACCTTTTCTCCTGTCTGTGACACTAAAGTTTTTCCAGTAAAGGCCCAGATCCCTATAGAGATGTTGCATATGTGGATGGCTGTAGAAGAAACAGGAGGGTTAGTTACTCTCCTGTTAATCAATTGTATATTACATTTCTAGCCTACCCTGAACAATCATACAGTGCCCGAAGTGAGGAAGTGTGATTGGCATTCAAGAGACAAGGACAGAAGGCAAAATGACTGTGGCACTTGCCCAGAAGTCATGATCTCATATAGAGGCTTCACCCTGTGCTTCCAGTTTTGGGTCTGTCCTCTCTCCAGTGTCTTACTACACAGCTTTGCGAGAGCTTCAGTCCCTCAGAGTTCTTTAGGCACTGAAACCAATGAGAAGCAGTACCACTTTCAGAAATCTGTCTTTAATTTCACCATCCCATAAATCTCTTTAATGGAGACATCCTTCATCTTTTCTGCTTCACAAGCCAGTTGTGAAGCTTAATTACACGATGATTATGAAGTCCGGTAAATACAACATATATTAAGAGTAGTTAATGAGATTTCTGTCACAAGCAGACTCTATCTCTTGTGAAATATTACTCACATGTTGCAAAAAAAAAAAAAAATGTTTTCAAAAGAAAAACACAGACATACTCAATATAAAACAAATCTAGCTTGATTGCTTCCATAAATACGATGTTATACAACTCAATGATATTTATTAACATGGCAAGGAAAATAGCATAGACTTTTCTGACCAACGTGGAATACTGTCTGCACATCTATGTGTCAGTCATTACCCGCAGTGCCTGGCCAAGACTGGGACTCCAGATGCACAAGGAATCTGCTTCCCAAGGGCCTAAATACCTCCACAGACGTGGCTTGAGGTTGCACCAAATATCATGTAAATCCACTACAAAAAGATTGACTCTGTTTCAAATTGTGTATACTTGGTAGTGCAGCCTTGCCTTACCACTGGGCCTCATAGATAAAAAAAGTGCACGTGGCATCATTGCAACTGCAAAGTACTCAGCCAGTACATATTCCTCACACTGCTTTAACCTTTGTCCATAGTCTTTGCATGACCAAAGTACCTTATGTTGCCAGAGAATGAAGAAAGGAAGAAAAATTAAAGAAGGTCTAAAAGGTTATGCAGTATTAACTACATAATGGCTGAAGGGGGTCCAGTGCACAAGACAGAAATACTTTCTTAATGGATACTCACATACTGACCAATTAATTCATTTCATAGCACGGTAGACCTTGGCTAGATGACTGCGTGCACACGTAAGACTGCAGAGAAAGCATTGCTTGCATATTCAGTGCTTTCTCAAATAGTAGTAAAGCATATAGCCTAACAAAGGTAGAAAGACTCAAAGGGGGAAGGCGTGATTCCTTAAAAAGGCAGAGATCTTTGGCGCGCATCCTTCCCAGACAGAACAAACATACATCCTACCTATGCTGTATCTGGGTGAATACATTTCCTGTTAACAATTACGGTATGGAAATCATAGATTAATAAGACTTTTGCAGAACTCAGGCAGGAACCATTTTCAGCACATGATGCCTGTTACAGCAAGTTCTATTAACATTCACCAAAGGAAAACCTGTTTGTTGACCTAAAGTGTGACTGCTTCCTCTTCTCTTCTTGTGAAATTATTTAGGTCCTGTGGGACAACTGTACTGAGCTTTTGACGCAAATATTAAAATTCTATTTAGATGTACAATGTTTTAATGCAAATTTTTACCATAAAACCAAATGCTCCATTCAGTTAAATTAATAGAATTACAAAAAGATGTAATGATAGCAATTAAGTCTTGAAAATGCAAATTTTATAGTCAAGGACAATTACCTCATTTATAGTATACTGGAATGATGCCAGATGAAGGTAATTTAGATCCCCCCAGCTCACAGTTATATCATGAAGGATATCTTAATTTCATTAGTACAACAAAGATGGGTGAGAAGTTAGAGAATACAAGGAAAAAAAAAAAAAAAAAGAGATGGGAGAGAAAATTTGACCTTTCTCATTTCATTGCAGCTAGAATACATAGATCTTACTAAAGTGTTAGTAATATTTCTTTCTACTCCTATCTCTGAAAAAATGCTGCTTTTTTTTTTTTTTTTATTAGCAGCAACGGAACATTAGTATGTAAAAGGTCAGCTTCATTAGGATACTTAGAGCCAATATGCGCATACCACAACAGTTATGGACCTCCCATTATTTCAGTTTTAAGGGTGCATACAGTGACAACTCCTAGCTTACAAGGTCTCAAGCCACAGCCTTAGGGACACGTGGTTTTGACTCCAACAGGACTTAAAAGGCTCTTGAAAAATTCGACTCATTCTTACAAAAGTACTCCTGCCTCCCCAAAAAACAGGAAAGCCAAATATCATTAGTTTTTCATTAGCATAGCAAAGAGCTATCAAGTGGATACAGAATACAGACTGATATACTACAGATTTCCTAACCTGCTTGGGGGGCAGGGGGGAGGAAGAAGGCAAAAAAGACCCCACCTCTTTCATGTAGACTCTTTTGCACATTACCAAGTTCAAACAGGAGTCTGAAAGACTCCAGAGGTTCTTTTTTCTTTCTTTTCTCACTGCTCTAGTAGCTACTCATAACCTGAACAAGTACCCAAGGAAAGACATACTCAATATGGTGCATTACAAAACCAGCCTTTACATCTTATCCTTTTTTTCTTCATGACCTGCTGTAGCCACTACAGAGAAACCCAAACACAAGAGGGATGGACTCACTGATGAGCTGTATCCTCCTAAAGTATTCTAGTTAACTAAATTCCCTTCCCAAAACCTAACACATGGGCTCTGGAGAGAGTTGAAACCTGCACAGACAGAGCAGCAAACCTTTACACTTCTTTTCTCACCCTGAGCACAGGTAACAAGGGCAACACAGAATATGGTTGCCAAGAGAAAAAGGAGCCGCTTACCCACAAAACGAGTGGCTTTGCTCCAGACGTCACACGCTGGAGCCACCCAGAAGCCTCCTGTTGGCAAACCCACCCTGGCCTTACGGGGAGGCGAGCACAAATAAGTAAAACAGCTTTGTTGATCTGACCTAAAAGTTTGCTAAATTTGTTATTCAGTGATTTAGTTAAAGGTATCTTTTGCTATAAAAACGGCCATCTTAAAAATAAAGGACAATTATGACCTGATTTTAGTTCATTATTGATTTTAATTACAAGGCTGTTGGCTATTTTGTTTAAAAAAAACAAGGCTATTCTGAAGGAGAAACATACCCTGAGTAAGGTTTGTGCTTTTTCTCCTTATTCTTGAATAAAATACAGATGAGCACACAGGGACACACTCTGGTTTTGCTTCCCTGGACATGGTATTGTGAAAACAGGAACAGGCCCAGTGCTTTTTTCCCCTCTACTTGCCAAAATGTGTGCTCAGGCACACCTGTAGTGCCGTCCTTCTTTTGCACTGATGCCACAAGTGAAAGTCTGATCACACTGAAGTGAGCTAGAGAGATGCCATTGACTTCAATGGCAGGATTTCACCCCATATTTCTTCAAGCCAAGGGTGCTATCAGTCACCCCTGCTGCTTGAAATCAATGGATGATATCCTGGCTCCTGGAAAGCCATTGGCTCCCTGTGGGGTTCAGTTTTCCTTCAGTGAATTCTGTCCTTTGTTGTCCAAGAGAAAAATTAGACCTTGCACCAATATTGACTTTATCCCATGCTTCTGATTTCTATACCCCCATTACACTTGACAAGTTAATCTGAGCTTGTTATTTTTATTTATTTATTTATAAGGACTGATGTAGCATTTGAAACTCTCAGAAAGTCTTTGTGGATGTTGTTTGGAGATTTGGCTTAATAAGGAGCGCTTGAGTGAGTTAAGACTGGGTATGTTTGTACCGTATTGTACAATACAGCTTAAACTTCCATGTCATTTTATTGAAAAGCATAGATTTAACAAGCTAATGGTTTGTGAATCTGCTGAGTCTCAGCCGTTGCAGGCAGAAATGTTTTGCCCAGGCTATTCCCAGTATGTCTCAGTTGTAAAAAAACAGGCTGTGATCATAATAGGATATTGATTAGTCTGGATCCCATACAGAGCAGAACTTGATTCTTTGGTGGACCACTAAAGGTCATATTGCTTGATTGCTCCATAGCTTCTAAAATACAAGAAATATTGAACCAAAACTGCTTTACTGCTTTCAATTATACTCATGTTGTCTGAGGCCTGGGAATGTAACCAAGGACATCATTTGGCCCATTCTGTTAAAAAAAAAAAAAAAAAAAAAAAAAAAAAGGGGCCAATTCTCAGCATTTCATTTTGTCACTAGCAGAGCTGAACATCAGTTCTGCCTGCTGTAATTGACATCCTGAGCTAAACTTAATTCCAAGGTAAGCAGGTGCAAATCTGTTCGATTCATGGACTTACATTTGGATGGATCTGACATACAGTGATTTGTGTGTAGTGTTATCGGAAAATTACATTGGGTTTAGGACTAGTTTGGGTTTACGTCTTCACATGCATTTCTGCAGAACAGTATTTACAACTGTTTATGTACCTCAGATCTCCAAATTCCTCACTTGACCTGACTGTCACAATGATCTGAGTTCAGCAATAAGGTAATGACTTGCTGTTAAATAAGATTTAATCAAAGCACGATGCTGTAGTCAGTGAAATGAATTAGCTTTCTGTGCTAACAAAGATCCAGGCCAAAAATTATATAATGATGTCAAAATATGTTGTGGAAAATAGTACAGATCTAACTCTTCCTTTTATTACACTGACACCATCGAGATTGTAAGCACGGAAACAGGCTTGTAGGAAGTGTTATAAGTGAAGGGAAAATTTGTCCTATCTTCCTTCAAGAAATTCATTTTTCTAGTCAGAACTCTGATAGAATAAATTCCATTTGTGTTCACACAGACAATTCAAGACAACTGTGGAGAAAAATTCTAGCAGTGAGTCAATTATTTCCTTGATCCTATCAGAAATGAGTTAGATTTAGCTTGATACTATAGTCCACTAAATCCTAAAATGCAGTAGAGAAAGAAATAAAGAAGTCATACATTCATTTTAGTCAGTACTGTTCCTTGTTGCTCTTGCATTTGGTAAGTTAGAAAGCATTTTTTTCTAGTCCATTTTTATTCCAAATTAATAGAGCAATTCGGGGGGGAGGGGGGGGGGACGGAATCTTTTTTATGTATTTATAGCATTATCTATTTATTCCTATTTCCAATCCATACTGCAGTGCTTCTTGTGGAATACAATCCCCTTTTTACTCCTGACCTACATCTTCTTTGAAAGCTGTATGGATGAGCTCATGTCTTTTCTGTTTTCTAATGTTTTTCTTCTCACTTTATGAATGCTCAAAAATGAGACAATGATCATTTTCCATTTTCCCAACTTTCTGAACAGTAGAGTGGGTTTCTTTTAAGACGTGATATAAAAAGAATTTAAGGACTTGCATTTAAAAGTCCATATTCTTAGAAACTGCCTGTAATTTTTGGAGACTTGTCAGTTTGTGGGTCTAGTTTAGACAACTGCTTGATTTTCAAATATTCAGAGCATTCACAAAGCTTGTTGAAGCACAAACAAGGCTTTCGGTGTCCTTTAAGTCCTTTACGCTTATTCGCTTCATTAACTCCAAGCTGAGGTATTTTGGAAAACTTATTTTTAAAAAACTCTTGCCTCTAATGAATTCTACAGCCCTGTGCAGAAAGTCAGTAGAAAGACCAGGTTAAGCCCAGGCTTCAAGATTTCCTGATTCTTGCACAACTTCTTGTCTATTGGACAGTTCTCAGCAACTACAACCATCTATAAAATTTACTGAACAGTGGAAACAAAATAGGTATCAAATTCCAGAAAAGAGTATAGAGCAATCTTTGAAAAAGTAGATTGCAGAGCCACCGACACTATCTTGTTCACAGTAACACATCAAGTAATTTTGTAAAAGAGAGCTTTCAGCTTGTTCGTTTAAAATGTTCTAATAAAACATTTAGCCTGTAACATCACAGTACCCTGTAAGGGCTTTCATATGCTTTCCAATATAGCTTCTGAGTGGAAGTATTAGCTGATACAGCAGGATAAATAAAGAAATGTCTAGATTGCTATGGTTCCCAAAGGTCATTTTTATGAAAAGATCAGGAAATATGTTTCATTGAAATTAAAAATAAAACCATATCAAGTTTAATAACGTTGTTACTATAATGACATAAAATTCAGTGAGATGGTGTACTGTTTAATATTTGATTGTCAAGTTTCCACAGCGAAGCTGAGATGTATGGAAGCATTTAAACTTTTTAAACTTAATTTGCTTTCAATTTTATTGCTGGTTCATTCCTCACTTCTTTTTTTCCCCTCTTGCTATAACACTACTTGTTTCTTAGTTGAACCCCATGTTTTCTGTAAAGTACAATACAAATTCACAGAGGGTCGTGCCTCTCCCCGGGAAGACTTAGTGTGAATAGGCATCCCCAGATGGATAAAAGCTTTCTACTCAGATTCATTTTCTCCTTCAAGAGAGGACCTCAGCAGAGTTTTAGGGCATGGCAAGGGGACCACTGCCAGGACACAGCTGTCTTATGGGTTTTCTCAGTGATGGCATCATCTGAGATGATCGTTTAATTGCAAAAGCAATATCAACCCTCACCCATTCTGCATAAAAGGGAGAGGGCCCGTCTGGCGTAATGCCAGGGCTCCCAGGTCTGCATTCACATAAACAACTATAAAGACCAAAGCCAACAATTGCAAAGTCAGAGCAGTCTCTGTCTACGTATGGCCTTTTGTTGGACATGGCGCTGAGTACTAGGATCAGAGAATTGAAAAGCTTATAGCTTGGCACAGTTCTGAAAAATTTGGATTTTCAGATAGATAAACAAACCTCTGTCTCCATTCCTGAAACAGAAATGAGCCAATACGCATAAAATAACATACAACATTTTCAGATCAAATGGCTTTTGTTTTGGGGGTTTTTTTAATCTAAACTTCGGTTTAGCACAGTTCCCCAGGACAGATTTTACCAGGTTAGTTTAAGAGTTGTTTGGATTCATCAGTGTAGAAAACAGACAGCTGTAAGTGTTCCTGAAACTTTCACTTGACATTCCTGGTAAAGCAAAAGTCTGGGTATCCTAGCTGCAGCAGTTACTCTAAATGTTTCAGCAACTGTAAAAGCCTGCATAGCAAAGTAATTGCTGCATTTATGACAGTATTTGCAGGTCTGTCTGTAAGTGACTATATGAATTATACTCATATACTGACCACTGTTCTAGAAGATTTTTTCCCACACACCCACTTAGCCACCTTTTTGGCAGTAATCACAAATGCACCTATACGGATGTGTGTAAAAAAGCAAAAAAGGGAGACAGTGGTTACCAATATCCATTTATATGTCCTTGCTTGTTTACTTATGGTGCCATTTAGAAGGCAGGTGACAAATGTCAGCAGAGGTTCTATGCTGTACCTACCAAAGGCCACCTGCCAGGTGGGTTTCAGCACAGCACGTGGGGCTGGGGCATCCCTTCTTTCTCCTCACCCCTCCGCAACGCTCCTTCAGGACTCACTTCACACGGGCCAGGCAACCCTCCATACTTTGAAGGATACAGAGATGCTATTGTTAATTATTATAATGCTGAGCTTTCACAAAAGGCTACTCGAAGGACACAAAAGGACTCAAGGAGTGTCTGCAAAGGAGGTTTCAGAGATGAGAAAACAGGCAGAAAAGTTACTATCTCAGGATAACTTCGCAGAGCCTTAGTCATTGATAGCATAGAGCTACACATTCTGGTGGTGTTGCTTCAGGCTTTCTCCATCAGCTTTGGTCACCAACAGATGATGTAAAGACTGAAGATTTAGGCTTGCTTTATTTATTGTCTTTGGTTTTTGGACAGACTGGCTGGGATGAGTGAATACTGGATGGGCACCGTTAGGTCAATTATACCTATTCTGGTACATGGTCTGATTCAAAAAAATAAGGATTTGGTGAGTCTTGTTAGCAAATACAGATACCATAGATTTCATAAGTACCACAAAAGTGCTACTGCCATCTTGGATGTGGTCATGAAGCTGGTAACATGGTGTGCTATACTATGTGAGTAGACAGCTCTGAATATATAAGTCCAAGATCTGCCACTCTTTGTGAACAAGTAACTTTCTGGCATTTGTGCCTGAGGTTAGTATTTGAGCTGCGTGGATCATTCATTATGAAAGCTGGAACTGTGAGCCATTTAGCTGGACTTAGGTTTGTTCATAAAGGTGAAAGTAAAGAGGTCTGACATGAAAACCTGGAGGAGGAAGGACCTAATTCCTTTCTCTTCAAGCCCTCATAGAAGGCAGAAAGTATGATAAATCTACACGAGCTGGTCCAGACTCCAGGCTGATATGGAACTTAAGCAATACTAAAAATGCCACTGGTCCCAAATCCCTAGCTGCAGGTCACAATGAGACCAATGTATTTCTACACATCTCACTTAAGACATCTATACACTGAAACATTCTCTCCATTGAAACAAATAACAAAGCTCGTGGTTGTTCAAACGGAACTGGAATTTCTGATACAGAACTGACTCAAGAATGATATCCTTTTAATAGAGTCACCTAGCCAACATGTAAACTTCTCTAATAGGGATGGAAATGAGAGATTATTTCTTTATTTTAGTTTTTCTTCGGGTTTTTTTTTATGTAAGTCAACATTATTCAAATGCAGTATTTGAAAAGCACTGTGAAATCACGAATAAAGGACTCTAGTATTTCATGGAAAATCTATTAACATAAAAGATCAATAATTATTCTTTCTACAGTTTGCCTTTTTGAAGCATCCCATAAACTTTAATAGCAAATTACAAACCTGGTACAGAAGTGTATGGGAAAGGTTAAGAAATCGGTATATGGATGGCATTCTTCTTTCAACACCATAAACTGAAATCTTGCCTTCATTATGTTTTTCCACTAATTTCAGGAATGTCAGAAGTTTGTTCCATCATGCATTAGAGGCAACTATCTATTACCCTGTTAAATTCTGCTCTCTTTTCCATAGATGTATTTTATCCTATTAGTCAGGTATGTGCCCACAATTGGTGTGAGGTCAAAATTAACCGATG
>KL274816.1:30757-51704 GCA_000699545.1 Podiceps cristatus
GTTTGGTGAGGTCAGATGGAAGGGGCTACAGCAAAGGGAGCACGACCTGATGGAAGTTTGGGGTCCAGTGTAGAGTCAGCAGTTCAAGCCAAATGCAGGGATTGGGGTGTCACAAAATTAATTATTTGGTCTTCAGAAAAAGAATTGGATCAACTAAGTAGTTATAAAAATGTACTATTCATTTGTCACAAGAAATTACCAAGTTTTATCATTACAGAACAGGGAGAGACGACACAGCAACGTAATGGTTTCCTTAGCCTTGGTCTCTTTTTGGATGTAGTATTCTCTGTTATAACATCCTGAAAGCTACTGTGTCATGGGAAAGGGGCAGCCCTGGAACACAGAAAGATAAAGAATGGGAATGGACTAGTAATGGGGTGTCCTGATTATCCCCCCTTTCCTATAGATAATCAGACTGTGGTATGCTGAGCCACAAGGTGAAAAAAAGGCCAAATCTCACATTAGCAATGAATCGTCTAGCTGTTGAAGGTACAAGTCATCCTGGGTGAGGTCAATTTTTCATGGTGACTCAAAAAGACAAAGTTGCTCATGTCAGCAAAAGCTTAGCTATGGTCACAGCCACGCAGGTGTGGGCACCGCTTCTCTTAGTGAACCACCTGGAGACTAGACAGGTTGAAGGGAAAGCGGAAATCTGGGAAGGTGGATGCAGGTAGAGGCGTCAACATGAACACTGTGACCCCTTCCAGCCCAAGGTTACAAGTGAAGGAGAAGCCACACTCTGAACTTGGCAGGGCCAGGCATGTTGTGGAAAAGTCTGGGCAGCATCAGGTCTTTTTTTTTTTCCCCTAGTTCAAAGGCCTAACCAAGTCATTCTGGGCACCATGAGCATGAGCAGGGAGAGCGATGCAGGTAGAGGCGTCAACATGAACACTGTGACCCCTTCCAGCCCAAGGTTACAAGTGAAGGAGAAGCCACACTCTGAACTTGGCAGGGCCAGGCATGTTGTGGAAAAGTCTGGGCAGCATCAGGTCTTTTTTTTTTTCCCCTAGTTCAAAGGCCTAACCAAGTCATTCTGGGCACCATGAGCATGAGCAGGGAGAGCCCAACAAGTCACTACTGGTGCTCTGCTGCTTTGCACCGTGGCTGCTTTTTGCTTACAGGTGCTCTCTTGTTTCATGGTTTTATGACAGTGGAGTAGCCAGTCCTTGGCAGATGCTTCTGGGAACTATTATAAAGCAAATAAAAATGTTCCAGCTTTCAAAACATCCGTGAGAACTCTTGGGGAAAACATACTGAAGTTTTGGGTTTCAGTGGGCTCTCAGGCAAGGTCTGAAAATTCAAAATGCTGAAAGTTCGGTTTGTGGTTCCTGAAACCAGCAGTCCTAGCAATTAAACCAGTGGCAGCTATTTTCTCACAGCAATGGATGTGCCAGGTACCATGCCAAAGGCTCATTTATGGAGCTGCTCTACTGTGGACAGAAGCTCAATGTTGCTGCAACGGTCCTTCAGGCAAAACAATTCCCTCAAAAAAAAAAAAAAAAAAAAAAAGAGTTATATCATGGAAAGTGTGCCTTGTGTTTTCTGGGTCTGCTCTAGTGAGGAAACAAATCTACAAGAAAACAAGCCTGAAGTGATGGATGGTAAGACGCTACTGAATGGTGGCTCCCATGGATGAGACATGAGATAACACAGATCCTCGATACTGAATGGACTTCAAAGCTCTACAGTGGCACTCGCTTGCCGTGATTTGTTTTCATAATGAAATGGAGTTCTTTATCCTAAGAGGAAACTACAGTGAGATGACAGCCTAACTGCCCTTCTTTGCACGCTGCTCTACAGTAAATGTTTCAGTCAACACACTTGCCAAATCTGAGTTACCAGGTGAAGTTATTGAATTTGCCTGCTTCTCAGTGCTGCAAAGTTAAAAGGCTGCAATGGCAGCTTAAATCACAAGGCAAATATCAATAGCATTTAGCCAAATGCAACACTGATTTTGAAAAACTATAAAATTGTGCTGGATTTGTTATACAGGCGAGATTCAATGGCAGGCAAGACTGCCAATATATTATACACTGGTTGGATACCTGATTTACCTGTGTCACTATTCAGCCCAGACCTGAAGATAAAGTATCAGAAAAAAAAAAAAAAAAAAAAAAGAGAGCTCGAAGGAGATGTTGATAAGACCATAAAATATGTGGACACTATTGTTAATTACTGTGTCACATCCTCAAGGAGGGCTGTGTAATTTGCCACATGGTGGAGGAGCTGTCTAACTTCGGCATCCAGGATGGGAAGGGGAGTCTCACTCTTCGATCACTCGAGCTATTTCCCTTTTCAAGCGTTGGTGGCGTTTGCTAGCAAGGCTTTCTTCTGCTTGTTAGGGAGACTGGTTTTGTAGTACACAGGTGGGTGATGCCAGAGCAAATTCTGGAGCCAAAAATCAGAGTCAACCTCACTGATCTGTGAGGTGGTATTTCAGCTGCTGGCGTCATATGAGGGGAAAAATAACGGAAGCTGTGTCTACCAGGAGGGCATTACAAAGCGGGTCAGATAACAGTGCTCCTCTTTTCATCTCACTTTAGTCCTTCCTTCTTTAATGGGCATCGAGTTACAGTCAATTAAAGGTGACTGATAGGAACCGTGGGAAATACATTCATAAGCAAATATGAAAAATAGCTATATACCTTGTGATCAGGGTATACAAATTACATCATAAACAGAATGTAGTTATGGTTGATTGGAGCAATTAAATGTTTTCTTTAAGAAAAGAAAAAACCCTCCAGTGAGAATATTTTAGAAAATGACTTTTTAATCATCTGTAGAACTGCTAAAATTACTGTCTCCTAATAGTTTTAAAGTGTTCCTTAGTTAGAATTAGCTGTAATCCCTTTGCAGTGTAGCCGAATACTTCCCCAGGAACCTGTTTACAGGAAACTTCATTTTTAATCACAAGATCACATCCATATGCTTTTACACAGTCCAAAGAAGACCACAGCAGCTTTGAGTTTATTTCCCTGCTGTGCAAACAGCCACAAATTTGGGACCCATTACATGGGAAAAAAGAAGTTCTAGAACCAGTCAGGAGGACATGGCACACAGCAAGATTCACGGCTTAAGTAAGAAACATTAATACTGATTGAAAAAAAATCAGTTGTTTCCAGTGTTATCTGATGATTACTAACCAGAATCCTGCCGCATTAATAAACCAGCTAATGCTTTCAGCCTCGCCTGTTGCCTCATCTACCATCACCCTTCAGATACCACTAGTTCTGCATGGGTAAGGACACATTTGGGGAAGGGAAGGATTGCGGCCACGTTGCTGTGGAAGAGCAGTCGCTGCCCAACAGCGTGGTGAGGACCTGTGGTCTGTGGGCAAACGTCAGGGAACTGCTTGGAGCCAAACAGAAGAGCTGCTGGGCATGGCAGACCTCAGCGCTCCGCTTCTGCCTGCCCTCCCACGGGAACACCGCCTCTTTGCACAGCCTGGGCACGGGCAGCGAGGGACCAGCCCTTGCTAGCAGTGCCAACCCACACCCAGTGCAGGACGAAAAAGCACACCAGGTGGGAGCGAGGAGATCAGAATCCTAGAAGTAGTAGACCTACAAATGGTCCTACCTGAACAGAGAGAACACACGCTTGGTAGATAACGCTCTACCAATTGTCCAATTTAACATTGAGAATACTGCTCAGGGTGCCACAAGAGTTCAAGTCTTGTCTCAAGGAGACTTGGAAGGCTGGGAAAGATAAAGGAAAGGGTAGAAATGCTGAACACACCCCGCTTTGGTCAAAAGGAGCACTTTTCTTAAAAATGTGATTTTTTATTTTTTCTTAAAAAAATCTCAGTGGAAAATTCACAATATTCTTCCTTTCTCTGCCAATTCTAAACATACCTTCCCTTTGTGTGTGCAAAACAAAGATAATTATTTTTTACTCACCTGCATAAAATGCTTGAAGAACTCCAGATGATTGAAGATACAAAAGTGCAAAGGAAATATGTGTATATGCATGTTTATATATAACTATTATTATTGTTACAGTCTGCCAGGGAAACAAGATTATTTCTAGCAAGGCTTTGGGGTTTTTTTTATAACTTTGGAAGATGTTTAATAACTACTGATCAGATGAAACCTAACTACTTTTGAAATTAATGAGAACTGGATTATGTGCTAGAAAAGAGGAAACTTTAGCAGAAAATAATTACATTACCAAGTATTTGGTATCATCTTGGCTAATCACCATTTCTGCCTGTATCTTCCAGAAAACTCATTCTGTTACTCTGAAAAATATGTAATGATTCGAAGATAATTTCAGAGGCCAACCGCCCTGGAAATCTAAACTCATGATCCAAATACTTGCAAACAGTGTCTCAGATCAGTTAAAGTAGGCTGAAGAGGACAAGAAGACATTTAATTATCTGACCTCAGTGACTGCAATACATTTATTCTGTTTTCTTCTCCCAGTTTTAGTCATCATAGAATCATAGAATGGTTTGAGTTGGAAGGGACCTTAAAGATCATCTAGTTCCCACTCCACAACTTCTCTGGGCAACCTGTTCCAGTGTCTCACCACCCTCAGAATAAAGAATTTCTTCCTAATATCTAAACTAAATCTATCCTCTTTCAGCTTAAAACTGTTATCCCTCATCACTACACTGCCTGCTAAAGAGTCCCTCCCCATCTTTCCTGTGGGTCTCCTTTAAGCCTTCTTTAGATGTAGAATTTCAAATGCCTTCTTTTTTAATGTATATGATACAAATCAGTCAATGTCAATAGAATGTCTTCTAAACATAGCTTAACCCTCTGCCTCTCTGTTTCCTCCGCTATAAAAGATAACAGCGGCTGAAGTAATTCCCTCCACGGACTTAATCCTGACTACCACCCATTTCCAGGGAAGCTGGAACTGTGTGTGCAGTTTCATGTAGATACCGTAAAATGGACATACTATTAAAATGAACATTAGTATATTTATATAATCATATAGTTTGGCTCTGAGCTTATCCATGAAGTGCCCCTGTCATGCCAAAATTTCACCTTATGCCTGCAGCTAAATTACTCTGTGATTCAGTCGTTCTGTGATAGCTCTACTGTGCCCATCAAAGCTGCATGGGAGATGCTAACAACTGAGCTGGTCCTTACCACGGTACAGCTTTATGAACTGCCTCTCTACTTCACTACAAGTGTATCTACAACAGGGAGTAAGGCAGATGTTACCTTACACCGCCATCTCTATTTTTAACTAACCTGAATCAAACAAAATCACTCAGCATTTCTCAAGTGAGAGTTGAAGTACTAGACTTTCCATCCAGATGGCATAAACTCATCTGCACTGTGTGGGGACTAGGCTCGTGGTTCAGGCCCTCAGATGTTGTTCTTCATGCCTCTTAGGTTTTGGTGATGTAAATGACATTTTGATGTAAGGCATGTTAGACAACCAGTTTGAGTGCAAGACCTTGGCAGACCGTGTGGAGGTGTCGCTAACACTGTGGGAAAGATTTGCATTCAGAAGACTGCAGTAAAGCCCTCAGAAAGAAAGCATTGGACTAATATGGAGGAATAAGTCTGGAAGAGAGCCTGGTTCATGAGAAAAAAAGAAAAAATATAGTTTCCACTAGAGCTTGTCAATGAATATTGAAAAAAAGATGAGTGATGATTAAGAGTTTAAAATAATCTCCTTTCCACCCTTTCACCTGCCTCCAGTCAAAACATGAAGCCAACCATGCCCCTGGCTTACATTATAATGGAATTATTGTTAGTGGAGGTTGGGCCAGTCAGCAGTCAATAGCCAAGAAATGACAAACGTGTGCACAAGGGAGGGCCTTTGGAAAGAAAAGAGAAAGGAAAGAAGAAAATTTATTATTGCCAGTCTACTGATGAATGCAGGCATTAGAATAGCAGATGTAGAGTATATAAGGGGCTGGAGAGTGAAAAGCTGTATTGCCTTAGAGCACCAGGAAATGGAGCCAGGGTTGTGAAAGCCATCAAGCTGCTTGTGCTGTGCATTCCTTAATGTAATGTACAATTAAATGCTTTGATAACCAAAAACCCTAGAATGGCAAGCGCTTCCTGCAAAATCCCTTGAAATAAGGTTTGCTGCTAATGTGGGGTAGTCATCAGCGTAAGGGAGAGAGATGGGGCAACTGGAACACCGCGTGCTGGAACGGGGATGTTTGCTTCAGCGTGTGGGACTGTTGCTTGGGATACACCAAACAACAAGAAAAGGACTAGGAAGGATGCAGTCTTAGCTCCAAGGTAATGGATAATCCAGAAACAGCTGTTTCTCTTCCTCAACCTTTTTAAACAGCCACAGGAGACCTCTTTCCACTCAGAGCTCAGTTATTCTTCAGCATCGACTTCTCAACACACCACTTTGGCTTTCACAAGTAATCTGTTGGACAGGCTAGGAAACCTGTGCTGAATTCCCTTGTTTCCAATGTTTGGCTTCAGTTAGGAGAAGATTTGCCTCAAGACTAAACATGTGTAATATTAAGTGTAACCTTTTCTTAGCTTTCTTATACTTGCTCCTAAATCTAAATTATGTATACCTTGTGTGTGTTTATGGGTATGTGAGTGAGGGAGAGAAACTCAAACAGGCACGGAAAATGTGGACTCCATTCACCCTGCATACGCTGTAATATGAACATACTTACAGAGGTGTGTGGGCATATATAGACTTAACCACATCTACTGTAAAGAGGGAAAAAAAATGCTGAGAAGCATTTTGTCATGTTTTCCATTTGAAATGTGTGAGCTGTGGAAACTCAAAGCTATAACATTAATGCTTCTTCTTGTAGGTTTTTTCCTGTACTATTTATTTTTCCTGTGCTATTTATTTGCTATCATGTTTTTTGGGGAACTCGACAAGTTTGTGAGCTGTTTTATTTTTTTTTCTTTCCCCTTTCCCTATATCTAGAAAATATGCACACATTTGAATTATGACTTTCCTACAGGAACTAACAGCTGTATGTGCAAATCATGCATATAAATCAATTACCAAGGCCTATGTACTATAAATGCACCCATTAATTAAGCAATGTCAGACGCTATGAACCATGAAGTTCATTACATCTTTAGCATTCAAACCAAGGATTATTTGAAGAAGCAATACTACGTTTACCTAATAGTTAATGAAATTAAGCAGAGTTGTTGCCAACATTCTTATTTTATGCCTAATTCAGTGTTTAAATGTTTATGAATAAAACACTAACTGCTGAAAGCAGAAATGTTGAAATGTAATTACTGGTAAGTTATAACGCACTTGAGGACTCATTATACCAGACTTGGGAGTTTTAAGATCACCAGTGTAACACACTCTCCAAAAACACAGAATTTTTATGGGCTAAAAGCTGGAAAGACATAAATGCTGTTGAATTTGTCCTGGCTGAGTGGAAATTTTGATGATCGTGGTAGTATGATTTATGGGTATAACATTTTCCAGTCATTACGTGGTTGCATTTCAGCATTGTGACATGATTTGCATATGTGAATATCCCTGCAAATTAACTTCTGATGAGAGCTACATCTGCCTGGATTAAGAAGCTCCTATCTTAAAACCAATCCAGCTGCTACCCTGAAGGACCTATTTGAAAAAAGGCAATCTGTAATGTCATCATGTATAGTCTTTCCATATGCATGTACCGATTTAGATTTAAATGTAAATATTGCATGGCAGTATTGGTTACTTTGTTAGTGTTTATTCTGCCAAGTAAGAGGCACTTGGTGATGTCAACTTTAGCATTATCTCTGCTGTGTAGCACTTTGCCTTCCTCTATTCCATTAACCTATCTATAGGCAGCTAAGTATCAAGAGCTAGCGTAGGATCCATCACTGCTGTTCAAAGCCATTCTTAGCCACATGAATAAATAAAATCAAATTTAAAATAAAACAATGCAAAGGAAAGAAACAAAACCATAAGACTCTCTAGAAATAACAGGAGAACAGCAAAGACCTTTAGCTCAACACCACCTTCTGCTGCTGGCTCAGCATTTCCCAGGACCAGGCTTTTCTGCTACATATATCTACATATCCACAGAAAAATGATACAGCCTCTGCCACAGAAAACTTGTATGTGGGCTCTGAATGTAACCAGTAGGCACAAGGTGTAAAGTCAGACAGACAGGCATATGGGGGAGCACGGACAGTTAATGAAGTAACTTTCTTTGGTGGGGTTTTTTTGGTTTTGTTTTTTCCAGAATAACAGTAAATTCATGTCAGACTCTTGCTTGAGCACTTTGCAGACCCCAATAGGGTTTTTGCAGCACAGTAAAAGAGATGCTTGAAGAAGGAATTTAAAGGAGAGTCATGAGACAGAGTTGTGAAGGAATTGTGAGAAAAGCAGCATTGCTTTGGACCATTCCAAAAAAAAAAAAAAAAAAAAGTGGGCTGCAAGATCCCGGCTAGAAACAGAGCTTAATATCTTGAGCGTGAGATGAAGACGGGGGTGGGGGGGGAGGAGGTAAGAAGGAGGGGCAGAGACTGCAGTGTGTGGAAGCCAACAGAACCTCTTGATGAAGAAGACTAAGGGGCACACGGAACTGATGTTTGATGAGTAGTAACACAGTCAAAGCAACAGGCAAAAGAGAGTTATCTTTGGGGTGGCCTTCCAGGGGGTTACCAAGGCAGTCCGATTGCTTTGGACAGGCTCTGAGGAACTGGCACTATCTCAAAGAACTGAAGATTTGTAAAGGCAGGGATGCAGCGAGGAAGAGGAGGGAGAGGTAGCACTGGGAAAGTGAAGAGACTGAGATCCACGTGGTCTTCAGAGCAGATCTGAGTCACTTCAGAGATGGCAGAGAGGAAGAGAAGCTTGTATTTTAGGGCAGGAGGAAACAGGTCTAAAGAGACAGGAAAGCGACAGGAGTTAGTAGCAGAGCAAAAGGAGCTGAGTTTGTGCTTGTGCTGACAGTACTCAAAAATAAGCATAGAGAGGATCGAGGACAGGAACCTGCGTAAAGGTAGAGAGATACTGAGAGAGTGATAAGAGAGTTAAAGGAACAACCCAAGAATGGAAGAGCACTGACCTGAGAGAAAAAAAATAGCAAAGGATTTCCCTGATTTTTTAAGAAAGAAACAGGTTTTTTATTTTTTTTTTGTAGGAAACATTTTGACTTTTATCAACATCAAGTAAGTTCTTCTGAGCTGTAGTAGTTATTGCACTGAATGTATGAACTTATCCTTCTCTCCCAGAAATTCACTAACACTGCTGCTGCTTGAACACACTACTTACCATTGCAAAAGCATTGCAATTCAATTGAAATTTTAAAATTGTGACGATATCAATAAATCTGTAATGAATTTCACTTTGCACATGAGCTGAAAGCTTGAGATACAGAAGTCAATGGCCAGACCCCAAGGAGCAATTGAAAACTGTTCCAGCAGTTCATACATACAGTCTTAACCGAGGCTTAAATATGTAGAAACCAAAACCACGCAGTAATATCCATACCACATTTTTAAGTTATTTTCATCCCAGTATTGTAAACTAAGATGTTAGTGGAAATACAGTTCAAAAATAGTTAAACAGAAAAACTGTCCTCCCACCAGTTCAATAAATAGAAGCATGCTAAGCAGCACAAAGTCTAGTCACAAAAACAAACAAAAGAGTTAATAAAATAACTGTAGGCAAAGGCACAAATAAACCACACTCCCAGAGCTGAACATGTGCAAGTAAACAATCCCACCCATTCTTAGACTGAGCAGCAACTTACTGTGAGATCTGTCCTGATGTGAATACAGCACTAACCAGCCACGGAAAGGATGATAGAGTCAACACCACGTTATACTTAAATATGCCAAGCAGGACACCTCAGCACTGTGCTCTGCTGCTTCCAGACTGGAGCTGGAATGCCCCTAGCTAGCTTGGTGTGGGGGCAACAGGGCTTGCTCTGCTTCAATCCCCCTCTATAAATCTAAGTCTGTTGCTTGAAGTCTCAGAATCTGCCTAATATAACAAGTTACTTTATTGATGGGTTACAACCAATGATCTTCAGCCCTGCTGAATGCAGTCACATGTGAAAAGGCTAACAAGTGAAAGATGTATTCATTCTTACCAACATTCGTGAACAGCAACAAGATTCATTCCAGCGCTGATAATTCTTAAATCAAGACCTCTCTTACCAAATAGGAATGCAGACTTAGGGAAGGCAGGAAGGATTCTCTGTCTAAAGCACAGCTGATCTCCTGAGTTAAGGAGAGGTAGGGAGCAGCCTGGGGAAGACCTTGCAATCTTTATCCAGTGCAAGTGATGCTTGCTCATAAAGTGGCTGCTTTCAGACCCCTCGAGTTAGAAACACAGAGTCAGCTGCAGCAAGCAAACTCATTGCCTAAATGTAACTTCCTTCTTATCACAAAGTGTTGGGTTTATTACATTTTGAGATGACTAGGGGTAAAATCCCTGATATCGTGTGTTCCCAAGGAAGCTTCATTTACTGATTGTGTGCAATAAGAAATTTCTTCCAGTAAATAGAGTTCACAGTGGCCGTATTCACATATCCATCCTGGTGTAATTCCCAAACGGCTTTGTGAAAGTCTGAAGAAGCAAAGGAGTAAATAAACTCATTCTCTGTCAGATTTACAGTTGCTTCTTCAAGAAGGACTGCCTTGATTGCTGTCTGTCTCCGTCATTCCCAGGTGGGTTCACACAGAACTCCTTAAATGATGTCAAGAGCAGAGGGAGCTAGAGCAGTGACATATATTGGCTCTCAAGTTATTGAGAGATATCTTGATTTTATTTCTTCTGGCACCAGTAGTGACTCTTTGTCTCACATTTAGCATGAAGAAACACAACATAATATGCCCTCACAAGGGAAGGGTGAAAAGGAATTGTGTTATCTTAGAGCATCAGGTGCTCATTATAGCCAGCAATTAACAAATCTCAGATGTTAGGATGCTTATTCAAGCCTTCTGATTCTACACTATTAGATAGGAAATCCTGTGAAAAACAGATGTGATAATGCCAAGACTTCTGTCCCTCAACTGAGCTGAAATATAACAACAGAGAAGAAACAAAAAGATCTGTTCGCCTATTCCTTGACACTTCTGAGCTTGGAAAGAATGAAGTAGTCAAGTATACATATTTGCTTTTATAAAGGTTAATTCAGAAAGATTTAATTGTAGGTATTCCTAAGGTATTGTTTACAATCCTTAATCTAACAAGCTGGCAAGAAGTCTTTCACTATTTTAAACAGACTGTAAACTAAGAATAATGAAAGCCGCAAAACCTACTTTTTCCACAGGGCCCGGCCGGTTCAGTTCAGTCCTGGATATGGCCATGTGGAAGTGTTTTCTAACAAGAACTGCATCTTCAAGAGGTGCCATGAGTCTAGTTACCTCAGATTTTCAGCACCTTTTTAGCACTCTAAACAGGGCACCCCAGAGCCTAGCCTCAGAAGCTAGCCATGTTTGCAAATATGGAACAGTATTTTGCATATTGTGTATTTTAGCTTGGCTTTGAACGTGGTAAATACTATCCTGTAACATAAAGATTCGGTTACAGTTTTGCCACTCAAATATTTATGAAATGGCTAGTTTGAGGTAGGTGCTTCAAAAGGGAGATAAATCTGTTGCAGCACAGATATGTTTTTTGTGGTTTTCAGTTGATAAAATCTAGCCCAGGAGCACAAAGGACCTGACTGAAGATAACTGAAATATTCCCTTTGTCTTCTATAGACACCAAGTCAGTCTCTAGGTGATTTTACTGTTGGATGATTATCCAGTGGCCAACACAAAATAGTGGTATTTTTATCTCATTCCTCAGAAATAGGACACACAGTTCTCCACTTACTTAGTATGGTCCAGAGTGCTCTAGGACAGAGAGAATGAATGATCGTCCCACCTTTAGGGGTGCATGGACTAGTAGGATAAGGCAGAAAAGTCTGCACTGTCAACACTTCAGCTGTACTTGCATAGTGTTCAAAGAAAGCCCTTTCATTTCTGGATATGTGCATGAGAGGCCAGAAAGAACAATGAAATCATCAGCATTATAATGTAAAACCTTCAATAGGAATTCTAGATATGCCCATATGGGTATGTGGATTTACTTTAAACTAGATACTCTGATTTATTTTTTTTTTAAATTCTGTTTAAATTCAGAATAAATCTCATTTTTAGTATTTTTAAACAATTAAAGAACATTTCCATTTATCTCATCATTGCACTGACTTCCTCTGAGACTATGACTGAATAAATGAAAAATTACCTCTTATTCCTCCAGCTCCTGCTCAGTAAGCTCAAGAAGTTTAGATAACACAGGAAGCATCCCATTTTTTATCCAGGAACTCAGACATCCAGAGAATCATTAGCCCTTGTAATTTTTGTTTGCTTTGTTGGTTGGGTGTTGTTTTTTTTTGGGGGGGGGTGTGCGTGGGAGCTATTAACACAAGTAGCTTTTCTCCCAGCATTACACCAGCAGCCGTATCTTGTTTGTCTTGATTACCTGAGGAGTTTAGCTCTGCCTTAGTTGCCTGAGTAATTACTGATTAATTGCCTGGGTGAGGTGAAGGGGATCAGATCCTGCAATATTGTCATATCCCTTTTATTTGGTTGCTGTGCAATGGTTTGGGTACAGCATTAGTGCCAGCTCCCTCGTGTAGGTGGGCAATGTTCCAGTTGATTTAGGCAGGAGTGGGGTTGTGTCCAAGGGAATATGGTGAAACTTGCATCTAGTTGGCAGGCACTGCAGGCATTCATTACCCCATAGTTCGTAACAACTGATTCTATACTTTGAACTCCACAAAATTCAGCCTGGTCAAAGTCAACTTTGGCCTTAAGGCCTACCGCCAACCTGCTCGTGCCTCTCTAGGTCTCACCTTTCTTGGCCTTATTCCTCTTCTACTTATAGTCTGGATTGCATATCATCTTTTCTGCTGGGTCCAGTGTCTGGGCAGAAAGCTGATGAGGTACTTGTGAAGGAAGGATTTGACTCATCTTTCTGTGAAGCACTGGGATACTCAGAGGCTTTTTTCAGTGGAAAACGGAGTTCTGTTCAATGGCATTCTGGGGTAGCAGATAAAACATAATTTGTTCCTGGGATATGTACGATATGGAAGAAAAATCAAAAAAAAAGTCAACAAAGTATAATATCTTAACAGAAATGCTTCTTGCACTATGGTATGAGCAGCCTCATTAGTTTTTCTTTGATAATTAGCTGTAGCTGTGTAAAAATTATTAGCTGTATTGAAACAAAGGGGCTTTTGAATGAGAACCAACATGAATTCTTATTGTTAGTAAATTAATTTGGAAAAGCCTTGATTAAGCAATATACACCTAATTTCACATAAAAATGCTGATTTTTTCCCCTGAAGATTAACTGTGAATTCCATTAATATGAATATATTTCTGTCTGAATATCAAGTAGAGCTTTGAGAAAGTACACTCGTACATTGTATTGGGGAAAGTCTGAGTCACGTACACAGAAGACAGGAAAATTGTGGAGTTAATGGCTTCAGCTTGTCTTTGTTTGTCTAGGTGTGACCTGTGTAAAGGCTCTTGCCTGTTTCGTGGTTGCTTATACCCCGGATGCCACAGAATTCGGACACTCCCTTTGTGGGACCAGCACACATTCCTTCAACGCCTCGGTGAGCCACTGAGCACGGCAGCCTTGGAGGATGACATTCGGCTGGCTCCCGAAGCGAGGAGGCACGTGCCCGGCTGCAGGTCGGGTTCCCCCCAGACAAGGGGTGTTGCAGCATTGTCGCTGCTGGTGCCTCCACCACTGCCATCAACAGCTAAAATTCACCCCCTCGCCCCTCCGTGACAGAGGCCAGGCAGTCTGCGGGGCCCCACGGCTCCCCGGACACCTCCCCTAGGGCACCACCATTGCTGGCTGTCCCTCGCCCTCCGAGCACCCTGGCATTGATTTGGCTCGCTCTCTGGATGCCCTTTGTGAGGCTTCCCCACAACCAACACGTGCGTGAGAAGAGCAACTAAGTGAGGATGCTCAAGGGTTAATTGCTAAACTGTCTGTGTTACACAGGCTGGGGTTATTTTCTCTGGGTTTCTTACCCAGGTAAAATAACACGCAGACATGGATACCAATGCAATACTCAGCTGCCTAATGAGTGAGGATATTCAAAAGGCATACATAAGTTAATTTTTATTATTAAAAAAAAAAATGTGGAAAGGATACTATACAAAAGTATGTAAGACAGGTTTGCAATTAATTTTCCTTTTTCTTCCCTGGAATTCAAACATACCTCTTAGAACAAATGGGCTGAGGCTTGGGACAGTAATAAGTCTTTGATTTGAATATCATTTTGAAAGAATCACACATCTCTAAAAGATTAGGGAAATATAACTTTTATTTTAATGCGAGTAGTATTTTACTGGACCCTGGCAGGGTATTAGAGAAATTATCATTTTCTCATTAGTCTAACTGCCAGCTAGCTCTTCTTACTTTCCTTTTCTTCACAATGGAGGGTGTCTCAGACAAAACGCTACTTAATCAAATTAATTAAGAGGCAGTAGATTTCTAAAGAGTGAGGTTCAGAAGGAATCAGGCCAGGAACTTAGCATGTTCAAGACTTCAAATACTTTCTCAAGTTCCACAGACTTCAGTGGTATTTAATTGCTTTCTTGAGTCATGTCCTAAAAGTGTGGCTTTGGGATTAAAGCAGGGAAAATTTTTGTTAGACAAAAAGGTGCCATCAAACGAATTTATGAAATTATGGAAGTGTTGCTGAACTTCTTGTCGAAATCATTTCCTTCAAAAACATTCAGCTCTGTCAGTGCCTTAATTTTTTAATTAAACATTTTGACAATTCAGGTTGAAACAACTTTGTTTCGAAATTACTTTTTGCTATACAGTTGTGAAGTCAGAAATCAAAACCACATCTGACTTGATCTTTTTTGTAATCAATTGTTCAAAATAACTTGAGTTTTGTGCCAAACTGAAATAATTATTTTTGAACTGTCAGAACTGCTGATGAATGCAAAAATGAAGCAACTGAAATACCAGCAGTCCGTGTACAGGACTCAAAATTTGTGGGCTACAAAAAGAAAAGCCTTCATGAATATTTTATTGTAATTTAGCTTATTCAATTGTCATGTGCGGTTATGTTAACTGCTGTGAATACAGAATAGTTATACAGTTTATTTTAGCATATATATTGAAAACAATACCTATTTCTTCAACTATGACATATTCATCTGCATCTTATTCTAGGAAGAAATATTTCATTGTTAGTCACTTGTGATTAATATTTCATTATTATATAATGCTCACTGTTAAAGCTCACACAGGCACCACCTGTTGTGTCAGGCTTTGTACAAATCAGATTTTGAAATATCACAACCTGGTCCAAGTCTGCTGGTTGCTTGACCTCAGTTTGTTGCGACGCGATCCCTTTGCGGTATCCAGTGTGATACAAAGGACTGGGGTAGAAACTAGATCCAGGCCATTCAGGAACCCTCTCCAGAGAAAGACCCTTCTTTCCCTTCTTTTCCTCAACAAAAGCCTCTCTTAGCAGTAGGCTCCTGGCAATAATCTAACAGGAGGCTTTTTCAGCCCAAAGCTTTAGGAGGCACAACAGCATTTGGGCCTCATGACAGACAGTGACTGACCACAAGCTCCAGGGTGGAGGAGATGCCTTCTCGTAGGGCACCTCAGATGTGAGGCTCGGCTTTGTGCCACAGCGTTGATCTCCAAGGATGGGTAACCATTGTGGTTTGGGGACAGCACACTGTGGAAGAGATAGATACCACAGCGCTGCTCAGTATTCATAGTCCTACAGAGAAACTTCAGGCTGGACTCAGCCACACGGGTCTATGTCAGGTCTGACAGATCTACCATACCAGAATCCTGCCCATCTCTCTGTTGGAACAAACATCCTGTTTTTCAGGTAAAGCACAGAGACAAAGGTATAGCACACATCCTCCTGTTTCCTCAAGGATAGAACTGTGTAGACATCTGGTAAACATAATGTGGCATCGTGTAGTTGCCCTCAGACTGATCTCACCTCCCATGTTCAAGTCCTTCGTGGAGAGTCAAGTCCTCACCTCTCACATTCGAGTCCTTTAAGGAGACCTGGATCCATTTGCACTTACTCAGATTGATCTGATGTTGGCATGAAAGGGAGGAGGCACATCCACAGCTAATAGTCCTTTCATCAAGCAGACTTTTTGAAGAGGAACCATCAATACCGCTGAGAATAGAGCTTTGTTTTCTCTGCTCTTTCACAGATCTGTAGTTCCGAGGGTGTAACGTAAAAATATGTGATTCTGTTCTGAAAGGATAGCTACGGTGCATGTAATATTTATGAAAACCACTGGAATCTTTGACGTGCAACAACCTCTGAAAGCTCGTCTCTCTGTCTCCATTTACTAATTCTCTCCCTTCTTCTCCCCTCTAGCACCATTTTATTGCAGTGTCTCTCAGGGGAAGTGCCAAATAGGGTGAAATAACTTAAATATTTCCATAGAAAAAGAAGAGGCACCTCATTCAGAAGTCATGTTTTTAAAGCCTTACAAGAGACTGCTTTATTCTATTCTTTTTTTAAAAGTGAAGTGAAAGCAATTGTGAACTTTAAGTGGAATTAGCCGAGATGAAGGAGAAACGACCCAGCTAAAATCTCACGTAAAGCTCCCCTCAAAAAAAAAAAAAAAAGGAAATAAAAGAAAATAAAAGACAGAAGTGTTTCTGAAACTAACTATACAGAAATTAAAAAAGTCATGTAACCAAGTAAAGAGCAACATACTGCAGATTTTTGTTCTAATTGTTCAAAAATTTTCTCTCCCACTCTCAGACCTTCTAGTCCAAGTTTCAGCCTGAAGCAAATTTTTACAGTACAGTTATAAACCCATGAAAACAGAGGTTTATAATGGAAACACTGGCACAATCCTAACTAATGGTGTTGTGCCATGGGGTGTCTCTGTAATAAAAAAAGTCTCTGAGCCTGTATGCCAGCCAGAACAGCTAGCAACACCCAAAAAATAGAAGGAGATGAAACACCAGCAGCACTAGCTTTCTGAGATAAAACAAGTATACAAAGTCCTACTATGCAAAGGATTACAAACAAATAATTTGTCATGGATTTGAATAAATACAGAATAGGAACCATGCTTTGAGAAAATGATGGGTTATTAAGGTATGGAATTTAATATCATTGTCAATCTATAAAACTTTTACAACCTAGTCTTATTTGCACAGAGATTACATCCCCAAAGCTCAGTGCCAAAGACACATGTTAATAAGCTCACAACTTTTAATTAAGCAATATGTATAAGTAGATTCCCATTAAGCTGTGATTTGTGGGCTAGTTCATTACAGTGGGTTCTAGCCACCAGACACATATTCAATACAAATCAAGCAGCCTGCATATTATCCAGCTTAATGTGAGCCTACTTGGGATATTTTATCACCGGTTCAGATTGGCGGTTCAGAGAACTATATTTTTTTCTAAGATTGGGGGCAGCGACCAGAACCTTATAATGACCCCATGTTGTTTTCTTAATGAAACTATCCATCTGAATTGTTTAGTTGCAACTGGTAATTATTCATATAGTTAATCATAGTTCTATTATATACTATATATATACATGACATTCATCCAGAACACATTTCCTCTCATTTGAATTAAATGCATAAAGTAAGGCATAAAAGAAGGAAACATGGCTATTAAAGGCATGGGGAAATAAAAATAATTCAGATATTTTACTCCAAAGAGATTGATGACAACATTTTCCAGATCCTGGAATAACTTTCTTCTGAGTTCCTGAATTATGCTAAAATTTCTGCCCCCAGTTTGTGACACAGGGTGTCAAGTAGAAATTTTTCCATCAGCTTTACTCATGGCACAGTGTGGCATGCCATTTCACATCTTTCTTGCTTAGACAGATTTCCCATTGATTACATCATCAGTGAGGATTGTACAGCAATCTGATGCACCCATCTTAAAAATAAGATGGATATGCTGCGATATTTAACACATTTTTTTTTTCAGGAGTTAGAAGTTCATGGATCATTGGATCATAATCTAGGAGAAATTACTACAGTCAGATTTCTGGAAAATAATACTTCATCACAGCATTTTCTTCTGGTATTCCTTCCATAATAATACGTTAATGAATTAACTTTGCCACATATTTACAGTTATCAAGAGCGACAACTGTTGTTTTTAACAGCCCTTTCAGTAAGGATTCTACTGTACTTAACTGTAAGGGAATACATATGTTATTTACTGACTGAACTTTTCCATGTAACCTTTCTTTAGCCCCTTAAAACTACTATATTTTTGATTTTGCTACTGAAATATTCTGAAGTATTCTCTAAACATCCAATCTGAGCTTATGTAATGATACTATCAAGAGCTGCCCAGTATTTATTTGGAAAGCAGAATTTGCCATCCAGCCCCAGAGCAGTGGTCCATCTTATTCAGTATCTTTCTAACAGCAGCTGCTTAGACGTGAGGTTTTATGAAACCAGGGTGGGAAGGGGTTTCAGTAGAGGAGACACTGGCCTGAAAGAGAAAGGAGGGAGCTCCTGAGAAGGAGATGTGAACTACAAATCAAGAAGACAAGGAGAGGAGAATGATCATAATTAGCTATGGCTCTAAATGTAACAGGAAGAATTTTTCAATCAATATGGTTAGCTGCTTGTAGCCAATTAAAATACTGTAAAGTAGGGACAATGCCATATGTAGATTAGGCTTGCCTCATAAAAAGAGCCTTAAAGCAGTGTTGTATAGTTCATGAATTGATTTTGCTTGAAGGCCGAAGAAAAAGGAGCTGCAATAAGCCAATCCTATAGCAACAAAAGTGGTACCTCAGAGAACTCCATCAGCAGCAACAGTCAGAGGAGTTTTACACATCCCTTTTTTACCAAAGTTTCACCCTTAACGAGAGCAATGCAGAATTGGGAAAAACTGCTCCTCTACCTTCAGCTTTAATTCACTGCTGAATCCCAGCACTTTGACAGTTCCATGGGATACAGCAGCATTTGGAGGAATGAGGAAACTACCACAGATGCCAGAAGCTAAAGAGTTAAAAACAGTCTCCTGCAGCCTGCAGAGAAAGCGTGGAGTCAAGGAAAACACCCAGACATATAGCTGTTGAGACAGGAGCAACATTACAGCCATTAAAATCAAATGTCAAAGAAGGAACAATGCCTATTAGCTTTTACAAACCAAAAATGAACAGTTCAGCTTTATCAAACAAATGGGTTGCACTATCCAATTACTAACTTCTGATAAGCACCATGTCAATTTTGAAATTGTACTGCTGAGTCTGTGGAGAAGAAAAAATAAATCTGAGTTATCCACATAACAAGGATAAAAGGAAGCCAAACTATTACAATCCTGACCTAATTACCCAGGCAAATCACTCCCCTTTCAGGAACATCGTAAAGCCAGTAAAAACACTGCAGCATTCGCTGACGAAGCTCTGACCTTGTATGAGGCCCCTTTCTTCTTCCATTCAGGTCCCATCTGATCAGAAGCCTTGAGAAGTTCTCCAATTGGATCCTTCACTTCAAGCAGTATCATTTGCAGCATCTTTTTGTTTCATCTTACCCAGGAATATAACAGCTAGGGCTGCGTATACCCCAGTGGGATAGGCAGCGGAGGGCTGCAGCCTGCAGAGTGAATGGGACTCACCATCCACCACACGTAATTAGGCACAGACACATAGAGCGGCTGGCAAGCGTACTAGAGAAAGCCAAGGGCATAACCAATAGCCTATTTGCTTTTTTAGAGTAATGTCCATTGTATTCAGAGAGGATGAAAAGGCTTCCATTCCTTCTTCAGTGTTGTTAAGTCTGAAGCCGGTTGGCAGCTCCCATCTTAGTGCTATTCTCTACCCCAAGGTACACAAGCTGTAGATTAAGCATGGGTTGAATTTCTCCCTCAGAGCAGACAAAGGAATTACGAAAATAGCAGCAGCAGAGTATATCACTGAAAGAATAATATTAATTAAAAAACCTCATAAAACCGAGTTGATTTTTTTCTTTTTAAAAATATGTTTATGTGGTTAAAAATAAACCATATTTTTCACGCATTCTTATCTAACATATGGTTGTCATGCACCTGCATGGACAAAGCCTTGAACTAAAGAGAGCTAATGCTCCTTTTGCCTTCTCCATCTATCTTGACAAAGCTGAAAGAAGGGACATATCACCAGGGATATGGCAATATTAGACATAAAGCTAATACCTTAGTAGGATTATTTATGAATGTTAAAAAATATAGCTACTTAAAGACTTTGCTGACAACCCTAGTAGTGCTGGGAGCATAAACCACTATAGAGCTGAGCAGGTTCCCTTAGTTAAGAGCCATCAAGTTTGATCTGTTACGTGGATATTTTGTTTCTTGCCTGCTCCCAGACAGGGTGGCATGTGTAGCTTTGGAGATTGCTACGTTAGTGTCTTAGGTGAGCTTTCGAGGCAAATCTTCCTGATGTCCCCACTTACTGTGCTTTCTGCTTCACATTGTGGAAGTCTTGGGGCACGTTCACTGGGTTCCTTAGTGGAAGGTTATTCCAATATCTTTCTGAAAGTATATTCCAGGAACAAACCTATTTTACACCAGCACCTAACAGGCATTAAGTCCACAGGACCAGATTACAACTAGTCTGAAGTAAACCCCCCCAACCTGTGTGACATTGTCCTGGTTTCAGCCAGGACGGAGCTAGTTTTGTCTTCAGCAGCTCCTCTGTTTCAGATTTAGTGTGTGAAGAACAGTGACAGCACGCTGCTGGTGTTGGTTGCTGCTGAACGATCAAGGACATGTTGCAGGTTCCCAAGCTTTGCTGATGTGCAGGTGCAAACACTCGGGAGGGGCACGGCCAGAATAGTTGATCCAAACTGGCCAGAGAGAGTGTTCCATGCCAGAGGCGTCATGGCCGGTGTGAGGGAGGGTCAGCCTTTGCCCCCCTCTGGTTCCTTGTTCGGTTCATTTTCTGTTGATGTTCCCTTCTTGTTACTTTTTTTTTTTTTTCATTTGGGCCTGTTTGTTTGACTGTTTGCTCCCTTGTGCTCTCTCAGGAACTCGCTGTTCTGGGAT
>JMFS01079769.1:0-57989 GCA_000699545.1 Podiceps cristatus
CCCAGCCTGTCATGAGATCGTAATCCTAAACATTGCTTCAGTTTAAGCCTGTTATTTCTCATCCTAGACAAGATAGTCTTGGCAACATCTATTTTCCAGTTTATTCCTTGATTTTCTACAGCAAGCTTTTTATATATTTTTTTATATATTTTTTTATATGTTTGAAGAAGACTGTCTCCCCCCAGTTCTCTCAGGTAAAGCCTCACCAGGTGCTTCAAGTTTTCTTTCTATGCCAGTGTTTTAGTCAATAATCTGATCATCATTGCCACTTTCCTCTCATTCTTCTCACACTGTTTCTGGTTTCAGAGAGTTTGGTGTAGACAAGCCCTTAAGGGTTCTCCTAGGGAACATGGCATGGATATATTTTCTCTGGGTTTAAGATAAGCACAGGGGAGCTAGTGAGTACTTGTCAAAAGTTTCCAGCTGGAATTTATAATGCTTATGATGCACTGTCATTGTGGTGTCTGTAGTTTTGTTGACTAAAACAATTTAAATGACCTATGTAGGAGAGTGACAGCTGCCACAAGGGACATAGCTGAGACTTACACAGATTCTCAGGAAGGTTTCATAGTAAGCAGCCCACACTATCACATCTGCTGTTCTCCCAGACCACCCGTTTTAAAGCTCAGGTGGCCGTGACCACACGTGTCTGTCCTGTCTACGCTAGATCCATTCAGTGGTGCTGAACAGTTACACAACTGTGCAGACTCTCTTTTGGTGAATAGGTATTTGCTTTTTTGAAAAAGAATTTTCTTCAGCCATTTTCACAGCTATTCTGAGGCTACCTTGTGATGACTGGAAATGATCCTGTTTCCATACATTTGTGGAAAAGGAACAGTTAAGAGACTACAATTCATTGTTCTGAAAACACCTCACACAACGTCAAACCAGAAGTTATATTGTGTGATTTATAAGCCTGAGCTGGCCAAGGAAGATAACTCAGATATGGACTATTCACAGTAAATCCCCAATTCAAAAGAATGGCAAAACACTTGGGAAAAAAAAAAAAAAAAGAGGAAGGAACTTAACTTTTTTTTTTTTTTTTTTTTTTTTTTTTGACCAAGGTACACATTCAGGATGTATCACTTCCATTCTACTCCAAGAAGTCACACAGTCTGGACTGAGCCCCATACCCTCAGCGCTGGAGCAAGCTTCAGGATCATGCCCATTTGTGTGGCAGGGCCACACTCGTGCATGTGAGAACCAGGTTTCCTGCCTAAAAGACACACCTTTGTGAGCATGGAAGTGGATGCTCTGTTTAGCTGTACACATTCAGGATGTATCACTTCCATTCTACTCCAAGAAGTCACACAGTCTGGACTGAGCCCCATACCCTCAGCGCTGGAGCAAGCTTCAGGATCATGCCCATTTGTGTGGCAGGGCCACACTCGTGCATGTGAGAACCAGGTTTCCTGCCTAAAAGACACACCTTTGTGAGCATGGAAGTGGATGCTCTGTTTAGCTACAGAAGAATTTGCTCTATCAGAAGTATTAATTAGATTAATGGATAAGAATTCTGTTACCTGTCAAGGTCAAATTCCTAGATTTACCTGGAGCAATGGCTATAATTTATATAACAGCAAAAACACAACATAGACTTACCAAAAATCCTCATGTTATTCTAACAAGGTAGCCCTAATCACATGTATAACATTAGGGTCTGGGAATAATACTTCTTGTCCTTAGACAAAATTCCTCCAATTCCTTCCTTATCTCAGCTTATCTCCTCTCCGTTAAAGGCATATCCAAACACTTTGTGCCACATTGTTATTTATGTTATAGTTAAAGCCTCTTAATAATTTCTTACAAGGAGTGTTCTTGTTCAGTTCAGCATGTACTCAGATGACTCAGAATGAATTTAGTTGTATATTGTTACACAGTCATCTAAATATTCGTGATTATATTCTCACTTCTGATACTTGTTTCATTTCTTATCATTGCTGTATCTTCACCATTGTTCTCTGAAAGCATATGAACAGTTCCTGACAAAATTGCTTGCATCAACTGTATCATCAGAATGCTCTTGTTTTTTAGAAAACAAATGGACTTCAAATAAGCATATAGTTAAAGGTGAAAGCTTTACTTCTCATCCTGGTTTTTTTCAGAACTATTAAGCATCTGTGAAATCATCTGATTTCAGTTAGAGATATGACTAATCTGTATTTTTAAATATATAGGTTTGTCAAGCCCTGCAGATGTTTTAGTCAGAGACACATACATGGAAACAATTTTTTTTTTTTTTCCATGCTTCAGGATAATGTCTTAATCAACACCACTATCAGAGAAATGGGCTTGTGATAAAAAAGTAATTCTTACTAGGGAAATAGCAAGTATAAGTAGGTGACATTTGGGAATGATAAGGAAGGCTGGAGAGATAAATAGCCTCCAGCGAGTGTTGTCCGGAGAGGGGCATGTGAGTCCAGGCATGGTGTACGTCTGTAGGTACACAGCTCCTCAGCTCACACTGACTTTGCACCTAAACCAAGCTGTAAGTAGTAATCTGCTGTCTAGAGACCCTCTTGAAGTGATCTGCCAGCTCTGCATATGATAAACACAGTTCTGTGATCAGCTTCAATGCTCAGACTCTTGAATGGTGGTTAATTCAGTCCCAGGACTAACTTGAAGTAAAGGCATCAGCAGGAAAATTAGAATTAAGTTATCCAATGTCATTGGTTCTCAAGCTGTGGTCTGAAACCATGATGTTTGTGAGAGAGACTGTGGAGCACTGTTCAGCGGCAATATTTACAAATGGGTTGATTATGAGTGTGATAGCAGACGTACACAGTGGCCTGTGAGAAATTACGAGACTTGGACGAATAAGTGGAAATTACTGTCATAAGAATAAGAAAAGCTTCTTCAGAAAAACACTTCTTCATCTGTAGCAAACGTGTAAAACAAGAAATGTTACAGCTTTCCAAAATATCTCAAAAGATTGGAAGCTTTTGTTTTATTGTAACAATAGCGTGGGAACAAACATTTGTTTTCTTTCTATTTCTAGAGCTACCCTGGTGCTTGGGTGGGAATGGAACAAAACCCATGTGAGAGATCTGTGGTTAGTTTTGTTTCTGGGCTGACATGAGTTCAAATTATGGTAGTTTGGATTTGAACCAAACAAATTATCATCTCTATCTGAACAAATCTTGCTTCCTTTACACCAGAATGCATACCCCATATGTACATGATCGAGATGTCTAACCATTCTCCAGAAAAATAAACAGGCAGTGAATTTACTAAGCACATCTTTTACAGCTAAATGAAAATCTGCAGAAGGAAAAATAATCTTATACTTCTAACAAAGCACTTAAGCACGATGAAGTTGAAAAGAGGTAACGGATTTAAAAGAGGTAACGGGTTTAACCAGCCCAAAGATGTTTAAAAAAATTGTACAAGGAAAAGAAAGGGAGGCCAATGTTAGAAGCAATTTATTGCCCTACTGGGCCAAAGATCTGCCTTGCCTGACGCTCTCACCTTGGCCACTGAGGCCATGCCTCTAACGGTGAATAAAATTAAGAAGCCAGAGCACGGTTGTTGGCCTTGTAGACGAATAGCACAGCACAACTTCTGTCAGAACAGGTAAATCCTCTGGACTTGGGTCTCTGCTCTGGCTCTGTTTAGTTTCCTTGAATACATGTAGCGTAATAGATTGTTAAGGAAAAATATAGGAAATAGATCAAGTAAAATGATCCTTTTTCTGGTAGAACACCCCAGCCTCTGCAGTTCAGCACCCTTGGGACTTCCTAAACCAGAAGCTGTAGCCACAATTTAATAAATGAACTCTTCTCCATGTCTTTTTCAGCTTTATTGTGTGAAAATGTGCTTCCTTTAATTTGTTTCGTCTGGTACCATATAAATGCATTCATTACCTTCTTAAATCTTATGCTATAAGAGACTCTCAATAATTATTTTTATTCATTTTTCCAGATGTTTTTTAATTTTTACAAGCTTCATCATTTCCCTGCAATCATCTTTTCCATTTCTATCTATTTAATCTCTGCTACATAGAAATTCTTTTGTAGCACAGTTCATCCTTGTCGCCCTTCTTTGTGCTCTGGTTCCATTGCAGCCCAGAATGGATTGCTCAGAACCACATTTATGGCTCAGATATGGGTGTACAATAGATTTACATATCCCTCTGAATTTTTTTAAATCCACATTCATTTCCCAGTAATTCCTACTTTGTCGTTTTTTTCTTGCAGAAGACACAGCAATTGAACATTTCACTGATGTTTTCAGGGCCTTTAAGGTTGCTTTCAAGGGTGCTAACAGCTAATTTGGAGTCCATCACTGTGTATGAACAGTAAAGGTTATTTTTCCTCAGTGCATGATTTTCCATTTATTGACATTGATTTTGTCTGTCATTTCATTGCTCAATATCATGAGACTCTTCTGTCACTCCTCACATTCAGCTTATGCTTTTACTATCCTGATTAATTCTGTATCATTACACAAAAAAATCATCTCTCAGCTCACCACCTTTCCACAGCATTTATGAAACCAGATCCCTGGAGTGCTGATGGTTTTTTACTGTGAAAAATGGTTATTCACCCTACCCTTTGTTTCCTGTCTTTCACCAAGTAATCTGGGAGAGGGTTTAACCTTTTACCTCATGACAATTCCATTTCATTAATGTTGTTTATCTCTTTTTTGAAACTTAAGTTCATAAGTTTGAATCAACATTATCCAAACAATCCTTGTCTCTTTCAGAGAATTGCTGTAGTTTTGCAAAGTATGACTTTCTTCTACAAAAGTTGTTCTGATTCTTGCTGAATATATCATCTTTACTTTTTTGTCTACTAAGTATTTGTTATTACTATTTCTATCAATTTTCCTGATAAGCATGTCAGACTTACTGATCTGCTGGAGCAAGGAAGAGCCCTTTATAACAGCTAATTGCCCATTTGGCAATTTCCCTTATTTTTTGGTATTAGGTTGCTAGGTATTGGTCTCTTCTGTTACCAGTTCACACTGATACAGTCCTTGAGTTTTATACCTATAAAGATTATCTGCAGTATAGGTAGCTCCTTAATCTTTCCTACAATGACAACTAATGCAAAACAAACAAACAAACAAAAAGCCAAACAAACAAACAAAAAACAACAACAACAAAAAACCCACCAAAACCCAAAGAAACCAAACCCACTTATTTCATCTACAGGTTTGTACTAGATTTTTTTGTTTATTACAGTCCTATACATTCCCTTCTTTTAGGGGGGTGGGAAGCAGAAGCTTTATTCCATTTCTGAGGGATGATTTTTTTTTTTCTTCTAATAATCCTGTCCTCTGCTGTTCAATCACTAATTTAGGGAAGAAGAACTGAAGAGTACTGTCCTTTAACAAGTGTTTTTGATGAGTAATGCATATTCTCCAAGCTTCTAAGGTGGTGTAAAAAGATACTAATTTTATGCTGTTATCTAAGTCTTCTTTTTGACTAGTTTTCTCAGTTTAACGCTATATTATTCTTTAATTATAAATACTACATAGGAATGATGAGATTTTTTTTGGTATATTTGTTAATTATTGTTACTGTAATTTTTTTCACACTTACAAGGACATGAACATGATGAGATTTTTTTTTGGTGTATTTGTTAATTATTGTTATTGTAATTTTTTTCACACTTACAAGGACATGAAATTTGAATATTCTGTGCCCACTGCTGCATGGTGGCTCTTGGGAAACTGTTATCTTTAATCAGGTAATGTGCATTAAATCCTGAGGTATAAATCTAAGAATAATTCTTCTTTTGATTTTTTTTTTGACAGTATTGCAGTGTGTAGTCAGTTATAATGATGTTTATAGTAAGTAAATTTTATCAAATGCAGCTTTGAGTTTGTTTTTAATAATCTAGCCACCTCGGTTGTGTTCTGCTTTGGATGTCAGTGTTCTTTGTCAGATTGTGGTTTCTCTGTTCTTTAGTTCTCCATCTGTTAAACAGGAACAATAGCACATATTTGCATTGCATTGGTATTAGGAAGACAAATATACTATGAATGATGAGGTATAATTAAGAGATGCAACAATAACAGAGTTCATAGAAGCACCCAAGATAAAAAGATGAAACCTTTCAAAAACATCTGGTTTGTGCATATGGTGCCGTACTGAATATTGTACCATAATCAGCATTAATGCTTATAGGTTGTACCTCTACATCTCTGCTAATCTTCAGTATTTCAGTAACATGTAAGGTGTGTTAGGCTTTATAAATACATTATGTGAATACTTATAGGAAAATAAACATACTAAGAATGGGAACAGAGGCAAAAATATACACAAGATATATTTCATACTTTTGTTCATTTTTTGTTCCATATTGTGAATTTATTACATACCCTTACCTCCACTTCTATAAAGCAACTTTCAGTTGATTGAATTTTGTAGCCATATTGGCAAAAGTTTGTATTGAGAAGCAATCTGCAGGAGGCAGGAGCTGCAGGCCACTTCAGGAGAGGAATCCCAGGTGAAGTGATTTGCTTGGGAGACAGTGCAAATGGAATACAGAAAAATTAATGAACAGAAAACTGGATATGGAATCACTGGTGCAGCAACAGCGATAAGAACGACAAAGCAGAAGAAAAGAATGGCCACATAGGAAAGGGATGAACTCTGTGGAGACCTCAAGGCAAGACACTGATTAGATGCACCAGTGAAGCATAAGCCACTGAGAGAAATAAAAGGGAGTTGAGTCAAATGGATGAGCCAGACAAACCACAATGATCTTTTCAGTGAGGTGAACTGGAGTAAAGCAGAAAGATCTCAGCATCAGCTTCACTAGTGAACAGGGCTGAAGAGCCCACAGTGACAAGACGGTGATTCTTTGCAAGAGGCAGGAAGATGCATTGATAATGCGTTAACTGTGCAGCTTAGTGTTTGCAGGACCAGCCAATACTCAGATGACCAACATAACTATGAAGTAAACACTGTCATACTCCAGGTGATCTGAGAAATTGTAAAACATTATTATGTCATGTAAAATCCTTTATTGTATGTTCTGATGTGTAGTGAGCAAAGATATAACACAAAGGTTTGACATATCTGATTTAGGAGTCTAACTTAAAAACAAAAACTCTTTTATTATAAAAGAATGTAATTTAACAATCAAAAAGACGTGTTGTGAAATATTCATATATATCAAAAAACTCACCCTAAGGTAGTCTTTAGACAGCTCATAATTTCAAAATCCTATTGCACAGGACTGGAGATAATTTCATAATATATCTGGATAAAGTTCCGACATCTACAAAATCTTTTTTCTTATTTTAAAAATATACCATAAATTTTCTGCTAAATCACAATTTTTATCAATCATTAAGATTAAAAGTATATATTTTATGTGCAGCAGGAAACAAAACAACATATAAGGAAAACATGTTTCTGAATCATTTTTAGCATTGTATAATTGTTTGAAAATAGTATGTTTATGTTTGTAATAAAAATCAGGTGCTGTGTAATGTTTATTTGGGTTCTTTAATAATTCTTAGAAATTGACTTAACATTCAGTTCTAAGAAGTCTTTAGTAAATTCTTGCTATATGTTTTCTCTATCCTACTTACCAGGTCATTCATCTCACTGCATTTTATACAGATACAATATCAACAGCTTCACCTGGCCTATTTGTGTAACTCCCCACTATTTTCAGTAAGATATATGGGCATCAGAAGAGGGGTGGCCAGCAGAGACAGGGAGGGGATCGTCCCTCTCTACTCTGCCCTCATGAGGCCCCACCTGGAGTCCTGTGTCCAGGTATGGGGCCCGCAGTACAAGAAAGATGCAGAACTGTTGGAGAGGGTTCAGAGGAGGCCACGAAGATGATGAGAGGGCTGGAGCACCTCCCCTACGAAGAGAGGCTGAGGGAGCTGGGCTTGTTCAGCCTAGAGAAGAGAAGGCTGCGGGGGGACCTCATTGCAGCCTTCCAGTACCTGAAGGGAACATACAAACAGGAGGGGAATCAACTTTTTAAAAGGGTAGATAGTGACAGGACAAGGGGGAATGGATTGAAGCTGAAGGAGGGAAGGTTTAAATTAGATATTAGGGGGAAGTTTTTTACAGAGAGGGTGGTGAGGTGCTGGAACAGGCTGCCCAGAGAGGTGGTGGATGCTCCATGCCTGGAGGTGTTCAAGGCCAGGTTGGATGGGGCCCTGGCCAACCTTGTGTAGATCCAGGCCTGGAGGTTGGTGTCCCTGCCTGTGGCAGGGGGGTTGGAACTCTATGATCCTTGGGGTCCCTTCCAACCCCGACCATTCTGTGATTCTGTGATTTCCAGAACACATATCATCCCAATGAAGAGACCTAAAGCAAGTTAGATGAGTCACAGTAAAGTGACTATTCCTGTGAATAGCTGCCAGAGGGAGCCTGGGTGAGTGTTCAGGTACAGACATCTAACGTGTAAACAACTTAGGGGAGATGAAACCCATTTGGGAAGGCTGGTGACAGTAGTAGCCAGAAAAAAAGTAAGAGACCATAGAAAGTAGAATGGAAAGATCTTCATGTGACAAGAGTTACCGGAAGTAGCAAATCCAGGAAAGAAAGTTTATGGAGTTTCTGAGAAGCTGATGGACAGGAGCTCAAACCACAGATGCCAAAAGCAGAAAATGGCCAATAAAGCTTCACGTCAGGCAGCAGCAAAAGAAAGGAAATGAGGGGCCTATCAAAATGCTTAAAGGAAATTGGGAAATGGAAAACATGGGATAAAATGGACAGGTGCCCCTTTGCTGGAACAAGGGAGAGTGGGTGTACTTTCTCTTTTGCTTCTTGCAGGGAAATGATTTGCTCTCTTCTGTTGGGTTTATTGGGAAGGACAAAGCAAAGAGTCAGGAGCACCTCTGCCCCATCAGCACTGCCTGCTGAAATGTGTGAACGCACAGGCACAGGGCAGAGTAACAACTCTGGTATTATGCAACTTCCCTTCCAGTAGTGCTGCCACCTCTAGCCTGTAACCCACCGTCACTTTAATAACAGCCTCAGCTATCTGATTTGCCCTAAATCTCCTTATAGTCAAAGGGAGCATTTTTTCCTTTGGCTTTCTCTGTGGTCAACCACGTTATTTTTATAATAACAGTCTTTATCAAGATCCTGATTCTGATCCAAATTTTCTGTCACAGTCATGCACTGCTTTGCTTATGTGGGTTTATTTCACATCCTTAACATTAATTAAATGCAGAGGAGTGGTTTTTTCACATTAATTTTCTTTTCTCAGATTTGTTCCTTTCTTTTTTTCTCAGTAATTGCAGTAGGATTAACTGCATTGTTAGAGTTAGAGTTCTGAATACAAATAAGAGGGCTTTTCCCTTTCTCTTCCCTGACTACATTTCTATTACTGCAATCACAAGTATTGTTAACAACATTAAAGCCCACAGCAGATGTGAACCAGGCTATAGTGAGAGAATATTTTGATTCCACAAAAAGGTTCAGTGCTGAAACATAATGTTCTTGCTTCCCAGCTATTACAGGGCAAACTAGCATGCACTTTTGAAAGTTAATATCTAATTTTCTAGATGCCTGCTGCCAATTTGTTTTCATTCTACTTCAATATAGTAGGCAATGAGAAGGGATTTTGCAAAGATTACTACTGGGCTCATTATTATTGCACTAGTAGTTCTGGAAAACAAAATACCAAAACTCAGCTGATGATGACATAGTTATACAACAAAACCGGCTGCCCAGAGGGCAGAGCCTGGAACGAGCCCCTGGAGGAGACCTCGGGTGCACACCCTACGACTTAAATAACTCCAACTTATCTTTTATGCTATGGCCTTAGTTTTATTGCAAAACTGGATTTATGTTGGGAGCTGAAGGGCTACGTGGTCTTTAACCTCTCTTTTCGCTCTGTATTTGGAATACAAACTCTCAGGAGTGACAGCTGAAGGTTACTGCCATCTGATGGCTGCAAGGAACCCCTGCAAAACAAGCTGCCTGCAAGCAGGTGGAAACCCTACAACGGCAGGAGCCAGGTCCCTTTCCATCATGCCTGGCAGAGATGTCAGCGCCGGAAGGGTCACGGCGGCCGAGCTCTCCGGGCAGCCGGGGCAATGCTGCCCGCAGACCCCCGGTACCCTCCTGCGCTTCGTCTCGCATCTTCCCTCTCTCCCTGCTCACTGCCTCGGCTATCGTGCAGGCAATGAATAAAACAAAGGAAGATGGGTTTTGTAACACTGTAGGAACAACAGATATATTTGTACTTTCAGAGTGATTTGCCTCTACCAGTGGAGACAAATGGAGCTGCTGGTTCTAGGAGAGAAGAAAACAGATTTTCCCTGAAGACGTCCTGCAAAAAGTGGAGGTTGGCTTGGCCCCTTCTGTTGATAGAGGTGATTTACTGAATTTGACCTGGAATCAGATTTGAATTTCAAGTTGACAAAGTCTTTGAAGTTTTGTATCTTATGTAGCATTTTAATTCAACTATATTTCAGTTCTTATCCAGCCTTAATCATTCAATTACCATAATATCCATCTGAAATGTGACTCGACCTTTCAAGGCTGAGGTTAGGACAATCATGATTAACCAACAGCTAATAAAGAGTAGGGAGAATTAAATTTTTTTAAAAAAAATATGAGAAACCAATTCAAAATCTGTAAAATTGCATGAAAGAATTGGATGAAAATTGGTCCAAGTTTAAACTATAAAAAGCATTCTGTAATACCTTCTATATCACAAATGGGGATAAGCTAAGCTTAGTTACGTGTTTAGTAACCCTGAAATGCTGTTTCCTTTTCTAATTAAGGAAAAGAGCTTTCTAGGGATGTCTACAGAATAATACAAGATGCTCTGAGAAGATGCCAAATTATAGTGGAAATGTGTTTATTCCCAGTGTGAGTAGAAGCACTTGAGATCCTAGCTGCTTAGCGGAACAGAGAGATCAGATGCTGGCACAAATGCTTTCTGTATTCCTTCAGACAATTTAGCAACTCCAGGCTAATTCTTTTAAATGACACTGAAATCAAAAGAGTCTATTAAAGTCCAGGACCTCTGTGAGGGAATACTTACATGATCACAAGCAACCCAGTTACCATGTTATGAGGAGATACTTTCCTCACTTCCAGGTGGAGCTGAGCCAGCTGAATGTGTGCACGCTCCTCAGTCCACTGCAAAGCAAACCGGCGCTGATGGGTCTCTTCCCAGTTTTGACGACATGCTGTTTGCAAATTCTCAGTTATCTCACTTATGACATGGGTGTATAATAATCTTTTCCTTCATGTAGGATAAGAGATCTCAATTAAGCAGAAGTAGCTGTGAAGGACACAAATACATTTGTAGGTGGCAATGGAAGATCTGGGAATTGAAATGTCTGATTTCTGGCTCAGTACAATTTCTTTAACTGGAGCATTATGTAATAAAGACCATCTTTATAATTCTATATTTACCTGCCTACACTCATTTCCCTCCTCCCCTCAGAATACATTTTGTAACCTCAAGCTTGGAAAGTAAGTACAACAAACACATGATCTGAAAGAATAAAGGAAATGTAATGATGGTTGCTGGCAAAGAGGGAGGAAAGACATGATCCTCACAAATAGTAGTATTAAACCTTTGATGAAGTAATTAATAACATTTTAAAAGCTCTCCCACTCACAGTACCTTTGTTTCTGTAATTGTGATACACTAGGAAATTCAGTGTTCAATTGCCCTGAAACTCATTCACAATCCCTTGGTAGCAGCTAAGTAATTCCTGTACATTCCCAATGACAGAGAACATTTTTAACCTGCATTTCCATATTAATTCGGTAATGCTTCCATACAGTTTCAGGGAAAATGCTGCTTGCTCTGCAAGGTCAGTCCCCAGAGGGCAGCTCAGAAGTGACAATGACATATAAATGTACTCTCTGCCCCTGTGCATCATTTCTCTTGTTCTTACCATTCCAGAACATCCTAAAACCAGATGACTTGCTGAGTCCCAGGAGTCAGAGAGTGAATTATGCAAATAGCCAGGGCTTTTTATTAAGGGTGGAGGAGAAAAGCATCTTCCAAGGAAATTCTTATTGCTGAGTTTCTTTACTTTTTTTCCCCCACAAGTTCATCGGGATGACTTCTTTTCTATTGAGATTCTTTGAAACGGAAGGGAACAGGAAACCTGTGGTTGCTGATCAGTGAAAACAGCCTGTTTAAGATGTTTCTTTCTATTTTCAGAACTTCTGCTAAGCAAGAAATCTTTACTTGGCTTTCTGTTGAACCTGTGAGTTAATTTTAGAGCTGTTATCCTGGAAGTCTCTCCATGCTGGAGTTCATCGACAGCAAATACACAGCTAAGAAAAAAACCCTGTACTTCTATGGGAACTTTGGGAATTACACTGTGCACTTAATGGATCCCCTGGCAGCATTTATATGACCTAGGTTAGGCAAAGTCAGTGACTCTTGTCACTGGAAAGAGGACATGCCTAGGTAGGCAAACTATTACTCTGTGACCTGTATAATGGAAAAGGCACACCCCCACAGAGTAGGCCAAATGACTTTTAAAAAAAAATTCAGAGAGCTTCAGCACCTCAGCAGCTAGATCTTGCTGTTGTAATCTAGACAGTACTCTTGGATATCAGATAGCTACTTTTCTTACATATGAAAACTTCTCCAGGGCAGAAGTTTTCCATTCTTTGGTCCGTGGAGTACAAGAAGGCATGTCTCAGTTGTCAGCTGCTGATGTTTAGTACAAACTGCTTCCTACCCTAGATTGCTAACTGTAGTATAAACGTTTTGATTGATTTACCTAATAGTCAAATGGTTAAAACCTGTATTGCTTCTGTGCTGTACTATTTTCTGCTCACAACTATTTCATACTGGGCTTTGCTGGATTTTTCTTCAGCTTTTAGTGAACTTCAACTAGACGGGTGGGAGGCATCACATTGGGAGCCCTCTGGGGAGCATGACGGAGACTAAGTGCTGCAATCCCTGGCCACCACCCAACATTCAATGCATTATCTACTACACTAGATAATTCCTGAATGCTTTCTTGTATAGATTTTGTCATAGCATTTGTTTGCTATAGTCAAAAACCTATTCAAATAGATCACCTGCACAATGTATGATGGGATGTCAAGTAAGTCTGTGACAGAAGGTATTAAACTGTACCCAAAGACTTTTGCCTTTCAGAGAAAAAAGTTCATTTGTATAGTGAACTACAAATTATGAAATGAAAATATTTCTAGAGAGAAAGCATATTGCGCTTGTCACACAAACAAGCACTACACAGTGACTACCAAAGATGAGTTGGGCATTCAGGTGTTCAGGTTCATTGAAAAAGCAGTCTATGAAAGGAAGAGTTGAAAGCCTTTCACTGCTGCCTGTGCAAATGAGGAAAAGTCTGTGTAAATGAAATGCTTTACTTCTGTCTATAATAAATGTAAGTGAGAGCAGAATAAAGCACAAGGTGTGCCCCTCCCAAAATGAAGATACTTCAGAAGGCCCATGAGCTTTTCATCTCCCTTGCATACACTTACATTTTTAATGCCACAAGGCGTACATTAAATTAAGGATTCTTGTATATGCAATTATAGCATTTTAAAGAGTTTGTTCAGCAGCTGTTGAAAATAAGTATCAGCTACTTTGGGCAATTAAATTTCATAGCTCAAAACGACAGAAGGAGCATTCTCCATTAGCACAAGCTGTAGGAAAGCAGGTATTGTATGAACTTGGAAATTATTCTTGTTAAAGAAAAACTGGAAAGGCCATTGTCACTTGCCAAAGAAAATTATTACTTTTAAAATAAATATTAATTAATGTTATATACTAGAGGAACAAAGAGTTGCTGAAACTATTAATTGCTCTGCTTAGCTGTGCTGCATATTAGAAAATTTATTTAGGTTTTCAGGAACAAAGATTTGGCTTTTGTCACTTTTTTTAACCATTCCCAGCACAACTGAGGTCTAGTACCTGTCAAGGGGACCTATAGTCTATTACAAGATTGATTGATTCTTTCACCAGTATAAAGATACAAACACTAGTACAGCTATTGTGGTTTTATGGTTTTCATTTTCACAGCAGAACAGGAACGTCAATGAAACTAACTAGATCCCAACAACGTTCCCACCCTCCCTAAATCACAAGTTGTCTAGACATTATATATTGTTTAAAATTAGTCGGTTGATCAGGAAAACAAAGTCACCATATGTTTTTCGTATTCAATAGATCTCCAGATGGTATGATTAACAATGTACTGTAATTACATGATGTACGAAATTGACATTATTTACATTAATTACATAAAACCATAATTAATAAAGGAGAAGGTGGCAGAGATGTTTTCTGGCATCAGCTACTATCTTGTCATCCAGAAAGACACATGCAATGTCTGCCCAGCTTTGTGTACAGTTGCAGGTGAATAGTGTCACATTGTCTCTTGGAAAACATCTAAGACGTACACGGAAGATATATCATGCACAGCTGGAGTCACAGGCAAGGTGAGATCTTAAATGTAAAGTTACCTTAAAAGTAAAATTAAGGTTTTTTATTGCTCAATGCCAGAGAGGAAAAAAAAAGAAAGAAAAAAGAAAAAAAGAAAAAGAGGTATAGAAGGGCTCTGCTAACTGGTGACCCTTAAATCAGGAAGGGCAAAGCCCAGCAGTGGTCGAAACTGCACAAGTAGAGCAACATGTGCCCTAAACCCAGGGTGATATTGGGAGTTGTGAGCTTCATGAACTGCTCTGGGGAATAGGCTCTACAGAGATGGTGGTCCCTAACACATTTATCTTCATTCCTCTAAAAATTTTCTGTAACATTGCGTTCCATAGGCTGAAACTATATCCTGCAATATGTAAGGAGGAACCAGGCTACCTAACGTTAGTGTACTTGTGCCTCCCATCACTTCTGCAGGAAACCGGGGTGTGCCAGCGCTGGGCACCTGAGCTTGGTTCACTCACTCATCACTCTCCTGACCTTAAATCCCAGAGCAATTCCAGCTCCTAAATCAGGTACCTATGGCACATCATCTGAATATAGCCCTTTGTTCCCACTCTTATCACACCTTCAGATTAACATGCTTTCAGTTAATATCCACAGTGTGCTCAGGCACTGCCTGCCCATGACGGGAGTACAGGGAGAAACATTCTCTATTATACTATTTTACGTCTTAATCTTACGATTTATACTTTTCTTTCCATTTGTTGTGCCCTGGGCATAAAGATCAAGCCCAGAATACTTAATTTCTTACAAGAGAGTTCCTTTTTGTGTTTTTCCTATAATTTCAGGCTAATAGCTATTCTGCAAAATTTACCAGTCTATTCTCCATGCACTATCTTAGGATTTGCATGCATAAGTCTTATCTCTCTTAATGGTGCTGGGAAAGATGTGCATAAATCCCCACATAGAGAGGTGAAATAATGAGACTCTTAAGGCTTATTTTTTTTCACAGTGGAAAACATGTTATAGTTATTGCAATAATCGTTACAGATCTGATTTTGTATATGAAAGAAACAGGTATTGCATATATTGCTGTTTAACTTCATTTAATGATTACTGTAAAATCCATAAGACCCTTGCTATCAAAAAAATTTGATGCATTTCAAATGATTCTTATCCATTATAATATATATTTTGACTGGTAATTAATACTTCATTTTTTTTGCATATATACAACATTCTTTTCTTTATAATATCTTTCATACAGCCTAGATACAGTGTATGCCATTTTAGGTTAATAAAATTAGACTCCTGCAATTATTCTTCACAGAAGCCAGTGATACTATTAATCATTCCTTCAAATTGTTCTTCCAGACAATGTAATGTTCTTCCAGTAAAATGTACAAGATGTTCTTATTGAACATTTCATTAACTAGTTCCCTTAGTGCTTTTTGGAGTACGTTTACTATGGCATCTGTGTATATGTAAAATATTTACAGCTTTGTTTTAAATTCTTCATATGCTGGTCTTGATATATAGATTTTCCACCTTTTTCCACCACTTCACTGCTGCAAAGGCTTATGTATGCATTATATCATAGGTACATAACCCTGTTTTGAATTTCTACTTTAACTACCCATTTCTTTTCTATGTGAACAGCCGAAAAATGTGGGTCAAGGGTAAATCTTAGCCTAGTCACAGCAAACAGTGAAAGCTGAACCTATCTGATCTGGTAGGTGTCTGCAATCACGTGAGCTGAAATTGCTGTGGATCAGATGTCAATTCTATTTGAATATTTGGAGAATCAGCAAAGTGAGCTTGCTGCTGGCTGACAAACATTTGTTAACTACAGTGGTTAATTTTTGACTCGGGGAGGAGGTCTAAAGGTATAGCAAGTTATTAAACCCCTGTTTTTTTAAAGTAAAATGCTTTTTCTGGTTTTCAGTAGCTGATGACAGCAAATCAATACCTTCGGATATGTTCATATATTCATGGGTTTAGCAAATACACTTGAACTTTAATCTGCAAGCTATCTAACTTCACTAGGAAGTATGGTTAACAGGGTTTAGAAAAACTTTGCACCCTGAAAACATTTTCTTTTCTGAAAAACAGAGGGGTGTTACCCCTTGCCCTTCGTTAAGATAGTTGTTCAAATATTTAAGTTTCTGAATGGACTCAGAGACCTTAACCAGTAGATGCTTCAGCCCCACGTTCACCCCATCCATGTCACACCATCCCAAAGACATTTGCAGGCACCCAGAAGCAGAGGAAATTTTGGGGTTACACTTTCACAAAGATATTAGCTCCAAAGTGGGAAAAGGAGAAGAGGATCTTTGAGAAGCAAGGCAAAAAAGCCAAATATTCAGCCAGAAAAAGCACAGAGGATCTCTGTGACAGACAGTGAGAAAGAAACTTCTGAACTCACAGCTAAGGGGAGAAGAGGGTGTCTCTCAGAGCTTCATCCCGCCCCGTGCCTGGTACTGGAGGGCATGTGGCCACAGCAGCCCGGCAGACGGGCACTGAACCCCTGGCAGGCAGTTCCCCTTGCCAGTTGTCCTCACCTCTGTGACAGCTCATCAGTAAGATGGGACATCCACCCAAGCAGACCACCCTGAATTTCCTAACTGGGGCTTGTATCACTGAAATGGATGCCACCGGTCTGAGATGCTGCAGGCGGTGGGGGATGCCGAGGGGCGTCCATGTTCTCTCGTCGCCATGCAGGTGAGGGGCACCACCAGAAGTTTGGCTGGGTTGCTCAGCCCCAGCAATACTGGGAGGTTTTCCAGGTTAGGCAGGATTTAGGGAATTTACCAAAACTGTCACAAGAGTTTCAACAGGATGCGAGAACCTGCCTCACCCAGCGGCATCATTTTGAGCGAGCTTGAGTGCTGTACCATAGCCGCTAAGGAAAGCTGCAGAAAGCGGGAAGGAAGGACCTAACATCAGTTTAGAGAGGAGCTAGCAGCGGCTGTGCTGTGGATTGTCATCTGGGATGTAATTAGAGTGAAGGTATTTCTGTTGTAAGGCAGGATTTCATAGGATTGGATTTAATCTGCATGATCTGATTTGCATAGGTGGTGAAATCCTGCTACTCCTTTTGGCTTCAATATTTAGATCAGGAATATTATATTATACTATATGACAAGCTATGGATTGAAAAACGCAGAATTTGTAACAACCGTTTGCCAGAACTCTCCTTTGATGCAAATACGTATTTTGATTCACCTACACAAAAAGAGCCATCTCCATAGAAACCTCCTGAACCTTATGTCTTAAATAACTACTTTAAATGGCTTATCTTGAGAGTTATTGAGGACACTCAACGCTTGCTGTCTCCTAAAATAGCAATAACTCTAGAAACTGCAGTGCTATTTTCCACTGTGTATTGACAAAGGTATAGCCATTCAACTCAGAATAATGTAGAGAGTTCAATATTTTAATAAACTGAAAAATAAATCCCTTTGCATATCCAAATCTTCTTTAGCTTATTTTGTATATTTTTTCATCTGAGCACATTCAGATAATGCACATACAAACTTAAGTGATTTCCCACTGAATTAAACATAAGATATTGGTCTCAGTCAACTCTTTCTCTGTAGTCAATGGAGAGAAGCAGGTACTTGCAGACAAATATTTATTCTGCCTAGTGCAGATGCTTTCTTTGCACAAACTATCAATGAGGCCTCAGTGAGTAACACAGATGAGATGCCTAACTTCTGGATGACAAAAGTTAGTTGGGATGAATTCTGTTTCTTGTGCTAGTCAACTGCTAGAGCCACAGCCTCTGCAATCCTAGCTAAAACCAACACGAGACATGCAGCTGATGTTGCTTGATTCCTATAAAAATCAAGTAAACAAAAGCTCTTTGTAAACTGTGTGTAAAATAGCCTTCAAATACCAGTAGTAAATGCATGTGATGAGTAGATAGGTTTCTTTACAAATCTGTTTTATGTGATCTTTTCTTGGTTATGGGAAAATTAAACAGCTTATTCAAATCCTTTGCATATCTCTGTTTGCTGGTTATGAATACATACTCCTTGAAAAAGTGCTTCCTGACAGCAAGGTAATGTAATACATGATGTAACACGGGGCCCAACACCATGAGGTATCAAAAAGTGAGGTGCTGAATGCCTTCGGTTCCTGTTGGCTTAAGTAGAGCACAACTGAATAGTGATGGGACTTGGAGTCCTCCAAGCTCAGCTCTCGAGGGACCTGTCCAGCATCCTCACCCAGGGTGTGTGTACATGAGAATTGACTGGAAATTTTAAGAGGGTGTTTGCTTCTTTAGAGATTGGGAAGAACTGTCAGGACAAAGATTTTATCTCTCTAAATACCACTTCATGCTTTGGCCAGTAGCTTTATAACACCCTCTATTACTGCTGCAATACTAAATGCTATTAGCACAAAACATCTTGATTAAGTCCATCGCCATTCACAGTAAGTTAAAACCAAAAACCACACTTTCGATCACCATTTTTAACTCTGTTAGCAAGCGTCCTCTGTTAATACTGATACCAAGTGACTATCCTGGAGATCCTCAGCTGCTCTAAGAGTTTCATCTTTCAAACGAGATTTTTCTTAGGCTGACAGCAGAATGAGTAATGCTAAAGTTAAATCTCACAATACAAACTGCCCGAAGAGAGGGAAGGCTGAACAGAAAGGGTGGCATTTGCACTGCTGGACAACAGGTGCAGAAGAAAAGATAACATGGGCAGTATTTAGTGCAACAGCTTCTCCCTGGTTCTTGATGGCCTAGAGCTGTTCTAGAGCATCATGCCTTAAAAATAAGCTGTACTGTAAGCTCTCAAGGAGCCCTGAGAGACTGGACTGGATTATAAACAATACCTCTAATGCTTTGGGATTGGAGCTAGTATGTCTGTGAGGTGATGCTCTGTGCCATGTAGATTTACTGGCAAAGGTCCACTTTAATTTTATGTTTAGATCTGTGCTCCATATCCATAGCAATGTGCAAACATGTCTGAAGGTTTGCAAAAAGTTCATGGGTCAAATGATAGTACCACAAGATCACTGAATAGTTTTTCTGTTTGGTTGGTTTTTTTTTTGGTTTTTTTTTTTTTTTTTTAATAGACCTCTGTAGTCATCAAGTCCCAGCCCTGCTCAAAGCAAAGATAATTTCAAAGCTTTGAACAGGTTGTTCAGAACTATGTCCAGTGGATTAAAAAAAAAAAAAAAAAAGAAAAGAAAATCTCAAGGATGGAGATTGTACAGCCCCTCCGGACAACATATTCCAGTGCATGATGACTCTTATTGTGAACTTTCTGCTTCAAAGTGATTAAAAGTATAAAAAAAAAAAAAGAAGAGGAAAAAAGCTCCTTCACTGGCCACTGCCACAAAACAAATCAAAACAAAACTTTCATTTCAAACTAGCTCTGTTTCCTACTCCTGAAAATCTACATAGCTTAATCCCGAAGCAGCTAAAAGGAATGCAATACTCGATATCAAGGGATAAATAACAAGATTTGTAGATACAATTAGGTACAGAATAGAAGACTACCTCAGATTTACTTCACAGCAAGGATTTCCCTTGGACTGAGTCCTGAAGTCATTACTCAGGAATGTTTCCCCCAGTGAAGATGTCCCAAAACAACTAGTATCGAGCTGCCTGGAAGGCAAACAGAGCAGTTGTGCCATGCTGCCATGAGCTCTAAAAAGAGAGCAATAAAGCAGATGTCTGCTCAGCATTAGAGGGCACTGGAGAAGTAAGTGTTGGTGATAAGCATGCAGGAGCTTATCCCTGTAATATCCAAGCAACTTCAGAGCATATGACTATTTACTGCTGCCTTTATTTTAAAGGATGTAATGAAATATATGTTCAATTAGGTGGAGATTTTTTAAATTAACTTGTGATTTGATTGTCTGGGGCTTTTAAAGGATCTGACTGACAGACCTATTCTGAGAAGGTATTGAGTATTGTATATTTGGCATTATCCATCCTTTCTTAGTTTTTGAGAGTTATACATCCAGAAATACTATTCACTTTATTTATAGAGAGAATTCAGCTTGTAAGCATAAGAATACCCATGGGTTTGAAAAAAAAATATTCTCACTGGGTAGTAGTGCCCTTTGTGAGTCATTTCAGGCATCATCTCCCACACATGGCAACTCTTTTGACCCAGAGGATAGCAGCTTTCCATAATGACCGGCAACTCCAGTTAATATGTAACATAACATATGTGTAACGAGAGACTAAGGCATAAAGGGGAAAGGCTATCTCTGCTTTGGAAAAGCTTTGAGGATGCAGTTTCTACAATCTGCTCTACTATCTTGGAAGTGCGCATACACATTACATTTTACTTTCCAATTCCAATAGGGGTATGTTAAAATGAGTACGAATAAGTTTTAATTGCTGAGGCCAAAAAGGGGTGTTGTTCTTAATGCTTTGCCTAGCCACATCAATGTTTTATATATGACTTTAAACCGTGAAAACACTTCTTTTGCATCATCCCAAAGAAAGGGATGGGATAGGCAGGCACCATTTTGCTCAAAACAAAGGTGACCTTGGTGTAATACAAGAGATTATTTTGTCCCTTCTACCTGCTGGCTGTCTCTACCTTTTGTTAGATCACAAACTGTGAAGGGTAGGGACCATGTCTTTCTCATATGTTTGTTTCCTAGTTAACACAGCAGGAACCAGGGGCCTCTAGATGCTACACAAAACTGTACTGATAAATACTTGTTTCGATACCAAGAAATGTGACAGCAGTAAACACATTTTTAAATGTTTTGCCCTGCAGTTAGAATACGTGTTTGCTCGTCTCAGCAGAGCATGTTAGCTGAGGTTCAGTGACTCACTAATCTGTAGTCACGTGGGCTTTTGTGAGCTTAGAGTGTGGACAGAGGTAGCTTGTCTCTGCCTGCAGTGCACGCATGGATGTACCCCGGTCCTTTGTGGGTCTCAGTCTAAATTCTAGAGCTGCACAGATAATGGATCTTTTTTCAGCATGGTTGCTGAGTCAAAAAGTGTGTATGTGTATGTTGTCGAGGGGAAAAGACCACAATGTGCAAGCATTGTTATTTCATTCTGCTTTAGCATGACATGTTTCATTTGAGGGGAACCCTTCAAGTCAAGGGGCTTTATTTTTGACACTTTTGGGGAGCTCTTCTGCTTTTGCGAGGCTACAAGCTCAGGCTAAACAGTAGCAGCAAAAGTGTTCGCAACTGTATGTTGCAAAGAAGAACAGCCACTGGCATTGCAAGAACCTGATAGCTGGGCTTCATGCAGGGTTAGAAAAGGTGCACAGTGCAACTGTCATGGCAGCGGTAGCTCTTCTCTTCCACCAGCTGCATCCCAACAGCACTGTGCGTTGCTGCAGCCTTAGTGCAGCACTTTGGGGAATTCCTCGTGTTCCAGATGACTAAGGGCAGATTTACCTCAAGACCTTCAGACTTTTCCACTTTGGAACCATGCAGTGGAATGAATGGCTCAAATTATCAAGTAGGAGAGCCCCTGCACAACCCATCTTCTCCTCCTCTTACATTACTTTTACCCTGCTCTATGCAGCTCTAGATTCATCTGCTTCTGAGTAAGTATAACTCCAGAATAACAACTTTCTCAAAGCCACTCAAAGAAGACTTTTTCTGCTTTATGTTAACATGACAGTTTTCATATTAAAACCGCCAATCAGGGCCCATTCTTTCTTTGTCACCTGGTTTTCTGATAAAGCTGTCACAAGAGATGGGCACAAAAAACAGAGCCTAGCCTCATGGAAAGGAGTTCATAGGAAATGCTGTTGGTCTGGCAAATTAAGCCTAATGTACCTACTGCATTCCTGATCAGTCTGTCAGATGCATCAGATGCACGTGTAGAAACTGCACATCACCTGTTCTGGGAGTTTCATTTCAGTGCACTCGCGAGACAGAGTTGTTCGGTACTCATGCAATAAATCCTGGTCTTAAAAATTGTTGTTGTACGAGCAAAGACTGTATGCAGCTTGTTGAAATCGGTCTGTGGTTTAGGGTAACTACTTGATACTCTCCTTGGCATCACTGACCTCTTTTCCTTTGTCATCACTGACGTCTAGATATAAAAGGAGTATGAAAAACTTCCTGACATTTCCAAGTTACTATTCTTAACAGATTGCATCATACTTCCTACAGCCAGTGTCAATTGTTTGGCCAGCCCAAGGTAGGCTCTGCCCAAGGCACCCAGGGTGCTGGAAAGCCAGTGAGCTCAGCACCCAGCATGATTTGGCCTTGCTACAACAAGGTGACCTGGCGAATAAGCAACCTGGCAGCCAGCGTAGCTCTTTGGAAACAGGTGGCGGCTTGATATGTCATTTCCTTTCCACCAGCAACCTGGCAGCTGCCCTCTGTGCTAGACCAAGAGCTCTGGCCTCTGGCCAGCACAGGTTTGTGAGTTCCTACTCCAAAGGTCAAATACAGTTTCTACCACCAAAAATCCACCTCCCTGGGAGGAAAAAAGAAAAAGAAAACAAACAAACAAACAAATAAACAAAGATGTATTAAATTCGTGTCTCTCAAAGCAAATGGGCAGCTGTGTGTTAAAGGTCAAATTCCAGTTCTTGCAACTCGGTTTTGTTGCAATCCTGCAGTATTTGCAAGCAGACACTCAGCGGGGAGAGTCAGAAGTGTGAGGTATGTAACATTTGAGGAAACCACTGAGAAACCGCCATATAAAACAACTTGTTCCCGCAAAACTATTAATGGAACAAAAAGTGTTATTACACAAAACATACCAGAAAATGTAACAAACTGGGAAGATTTCTTCACAACCCTACATATAACTTGCATATTTTTGAATAGCATAGTTAAACCACTTATGATAACACTTCTAGAAAACAAGAATTCTACCTATACATGATCAAATTGTCACAATTTCATCACACTGTTGTTTTAAGTAATACAATCGCCCAAAGTTTATACCCTAAGCTTTCGTGGGTTTATTTGTTATAATGTTCCCCAAATTACTAGGAGAAATTCTGTCACGTAAATGTATCTTAATGTCTGCTTTCTGAATGGGACATTTTTAATAATTTTATGAAGATTGTTTAGGTAATGTGTTTGTGAGGAGCCCAAGTAGAGATATATGAGAAGTGAAAGGGTTATGTTTACATTGCACTCTGATGGGACTTAAGAAGACACACCAGCTAGTGGCACACAAGCTATGTCTCAAATTGGAAGCCGCATAGCTGTAACAACACAAATGCTGTGCTGGCCATAAAATGGCAATGTAGCTCTTCTGGGATTCACTCGTGTCAAGCCTCTACACGATGCTTACCAGACATAGCTAGACATAGTCAAAAATAACATGAAAACTGAAGTATGATAAATATTAGCAGAGGAGCGGCTGAGGGAGCTGGGGTTGTTTAGCCTAGAGAAAAGGAGGCTGAGGGGAGACCTTATCGCTCTCTACAACTACCTGAAAGGAGGTTGTAGTGAGGTGGGTGTGGGTCTCTTCTCCCAAGTAACTGGCAATAGGGCAAGAGTAAATGGCCTCAAATTGTGCCAGGAGAGGTTTATATTGGATATCAGAAAACATTTCTTCACTGAAAGGGTTATCAAGCACTGGAACAGCTTCCCACGGAAGTGGTAGAGTCACCATCCCTGGAGGTATTTAAAAGATGGGTAGATGTGGTGCTTAGGGACATGGTTTACCTGTGGACTTGACAGTGACAGCTTAACAGTTGGACACAATGATCTTAAAGGTCTCTTGCAACCTGAACAATTATATGATTTTATGATTCTGTATCAATGCAGGATACAGCTATACCTTGGCCTCTCAAATGTAAGAAAACCTCCTTATGTATACAGAAAAGATCACTGTTTCCTAGGTTAAATCATGAAAAATTTTAAATTGGCCTTTGGGAGAAATAGGATTGGACCATTTGAGGGTGTATAAAATAAAACGGGGTTTATAATATAATCTCTTTCAGAATGCTGAATGCCTCCTAACATCAAAAGGAGTCTAGATTGCAGATATAAATCTCAAAATAATATAGAAATTGAAAGACTTCCCAAAAGGTGACTAAGAAAGCTGAATAACTTTCTTTAATCAGTTAGATTATATGCTGCCGCTTGAACAAGTGAGGTCCAAGCCACATGACTACTGTCATCTCAGTAGATGAATGGATGAATAAATGAATGAATGAATGAGTGAGTGAATGAGTAAATCATTACAAGGTCTATTACGAGTGGACTCAGTGTTATAACAAAGCCTGGAAATAGTCTGTGATTTCTTATGTACCTGATTACCATTAAAATGTACAGCAGCTGTACAGATAGTCTTTTACAGGAAGATTTTTCCACAAATGTTTACTTTTATATTTAAGATTAATTAGCAAAGTGAACGCACTATGTGTTTTTATCAGCACTGAAATAATGTCTGTAAATAAATGTGATGGGGAAAATAAAATAAAATTAAAAAACCAGAAAACAAACCATAACATTGACCCTTAAAATGTTTTTTAAATAATTTAATCAAAATTAAAGGTTTGACAGATAAGGTAATTAAAGATGCCAGCTTTGTAGTTAAAAGTCTCTGTGTTAAAGTAAAATAGGTAATTCAGATTTTACCTCTTGCTTTGCTATACCAGAATTGTGCAACTCAGCTTTTCTGGATGGGTTTCTTTGGCTTTGTTCTGTCTGTGTCTTTTCCATGGGTCATACATTGCTCAAGTTTGTAATAGCAATTAAGGTCTTTGAGACATGACTTGACTCATGAAATTAGTTGGAAGTGGTCAGTAGAGTCATTAAAGGTGTAACCTCATAAACCTAATTTCTTAGGATAAAAATGCATCACTTACATCAACTATTGAGACTGAAACAGATTAAAGAATGCATACATACACATATATTCCTGGTCTTTACAAGGGTTTGAAGGAGAGAAGGGCCCTGATCCTCAATTTCTGTTCTGACACTCAGAAGGTCTTTGTGTCCCAGCTATTCTGGGACCCAGGAGAACGTCTGCATTTCCCAAGACAAACACTCAGTGACTTTGGGGATGGTTCATACTACAGTCCTTATTTGGGCATCTACTTTGAATTTTAGAAACCAAGACACACAAGAAGGTGGTGTTTTTAATTTTATTTATTTTTCACAATAGGTCTATCATTTCCAAATGACAGAGTAAGTGTCACGCTGAAGGAACCCAATGGCACAGAGAGTTCCTGGATTTAGACTCCATTTCTAAGCAACGATTGAAACATTTCATTTATGTGGAGGTATCTGTGCAGAGAAATATGTACATTTATGCTTAATACAATGTTCTTCAGAATCACACAGATGGTGATTGGTGCCTACTTAATCATTACAAACATTGTATTACTTTTATGTTACCAGATATCTCAAACAAAAAGGTTTGTCTTGGTTTTGACTGAGATAGATTTAATTTTCTTCCTAGTAGCTGGTATAGTGCTGTGTTTTGGATTTAGTATAAGGACAATGTTGATTGATGACACACTAGTGTTTTAGTTGTTGCTAAGCAGTGCTTATATTAAGTCAAGAACTTTTTAGCTTCCTGTGTTCTGCCAGGAAGAAGGCTGGAGGTGCACAAGAAGCTGGGAGGGAGCACAGCCAGGACAGCTGACCCAGACTGGCCAAAGAGATATTCCATACCATATGACGTCATGCTCACTATATAAACCAGGGGGGAGCTAGCTGGAGCCCAGGATCACTGGGCATCAGTCAGCAAGTGGTGAGAATTGCATTATGCATCACTCATTTTGTATATTATTTTATCATCATTACTATTATTATTGTTATCTCTCCCTTTACTATCCTATTAAACTGTCTTTATGTCAATCAAAGTTGTTCTTTTTTATTCTCTCCCCCATCCCACTGGGAGGTGGGGGGTGAGCAAACGGCTGTGTGGTGCTTGGGTGCCAACTGAGGTTAAACCACGACAAGCTTAGAAATTTACAATAAATTCATCAGTTACATTGGCTAAATGAAATAAAAAGTTAATATTACTTTCCAATAAATATTACAATTTGAAGTAACATCAGAGAAAACATTAGTCCTGGAGAGCATTAGCCACTTTGAGTAGCAGAAATTATGACAAGTATCAACAAGTGGCAACAATTCTCTATACCAGTTGTGGAAATGATCAGCTCTCTATGCAACTGTGGTTACTTGAATGAAATGTAGCAGTGATCAATAACTGTTTGCTTCTGGAACATCATTGAGTTCATTTAGAAAAGGGACTTCTTTAAACCCTTCATTTTAAAACATGTGTTCATTAAATGAAAAAAAAATGCCAACAAAAATGACTTTTCATCATCACTCTTTTTTTGTTCTGAGAATGAGAAAGTCTTATAGTTATGAAAAAGGTCAAGAGCCTTCTAAGTCTTCAACACCTAACACATCAAGTGACACTCCCTGATCGTAAGATTAAATCAAGTCACAGGATAAGTGCCCTACGGATATTGGTTAAACTGTTCTGGATCTGAGCGGATTAGACTGGCATCCTGTGTTTTACTTGAAAGTGTACTATGCCAGAAAGGTCAACAACGTTTCAAGGAAGTTGTTAATTGAAATCAACCAAATGAGACAACTCTCTTCCTGGAAGAAAACTTTGTCCAGCCGTGCTTTGCCTTCAGGTTAATACATATCAGAACTATCATTTAGGCATTTTGACCAGAATTTTGCTGCTGATCAGCTTGCACAACAAATGCAACAATTCATGCATTATAGCAAATATCCGCTGACCTTCAGAAAACTACAGCAGTTTTTCTGTATATCTTCATTACTCTTATTCAGGAAAAAAAAAGCAAACAAACAAACAAAAATCCCACAGGATGACTTATGATAGCAAGATTTTACTTACTGTAAGTTTGTAAACTTGCAAATACGGCTACTTTTGTGGTGATATTATCAGTTCTTGCAGACAAGGTTTGGATTATGTCAATGCTTTCTGGATACTTCCCAAGGAGGAACTCACTGGTAGTGGTTTCTAGCACCACCTTTGTAGGCTTTGTGTTTGTAGGAGACACAGAAGTGCAATTCTTGAAGGGAGTATAAAGTGGAGTCTGTGATCAGTTGCGGTCAATGTCTAGGCACTTTTTTTTTTTTTCCACCCCCAGAAGAAATGAAACCTATCTTAATTTCTGGAAAAGTGCCGACTCAGTAAGTCTTATCCTGTTTTCCTACAGTGAAGAGCAGACTCTGAGAGCTCAAGGCCTTTGTGAAGGTTACAGACAGTGCCTATATCTGATCCATTTCCAGAGGAACACAATTGCAAATTCCCATCATCATCACTGACACAGGATTAAGACCTCACGCATTTCCCCCATGCTGTCAGTGTGGCAGCTATACTTCAGTATTGAAGAAATGATCCCAGTCTAACCTAATCACGTTAAGTGGTGAGTGGCTCAGTTAATGAAATTTTAGAAAGCACTTCGAAACCCCTTCATGTAAGGTATGCCATTAACACACTGCTCTCGTTGGAAAGCGTTGCATTGGCTGCGTCATGGCCCGGTTGTTGGCTCTTCATGCCATTTCAGGGCCAAATCATGCTAGGTGCATATTCTCCCTGTAGTTTCATTTCCACCAATAGATAGTTGGCAAAATGCTCAGCCAGATAGAATATCCAGCGTGTCCTCCTGAATGTTCATGTCTTGGAAACCAGAGAAATAGCTTAGTTTGACTGCAGTTCCGGTGACACCAGGCTCCTGAGAAGAGGTAACTCCTTCTATTAGACCAATGGATATAATGGAGAAAAAGATATACAACTTCATGTACACAATTTTTTTCTGTGTAGTCCTTATAAGGAAAAAACGGTTTTGTCCTTATCCAGAGTTGAACTGTAATTCTCTATTCTCCTCTGAGATTTCACCTCATAAATGTTGTTGCTTCAGAGGGAAATTGTACTTTAAAAACATAATAGTCTATTTCTCTTTTTTGTGGTCTTTAAAACATTTCTTCTGAAGTCTTCAATTATTTCTGTGTCACAGGATTGCATGTTGTGACTTTCAGAAATTTGTACATATGTATACAGCATGAATAAATAAATAAACATTCTTCAAATAGCTTTCCTCAAACTATTGATGCAGAGCTTCTTGATGTCTGAATGATCCATCTGGGGTCATTCACACATCAAGGGGAATTATGTTCATCTTACCTAATGTTTAATGTTTTCTGTATTAATATCAACATCTGAGCTGGTGGTCTAGACCCTGTTTGTACCTAATGGACTATAAGTGAAATTTCAACAGCGTGACTGATTTGATGTGTTTTAGACATCTTATTTGCGATAAGCTTCATAGGACTCTGGAACTGCAGACTTATTGCAATTAAAAGGAGTCCAGATGTGTAGTTTAAATACAGCCCTCTACATTGCAAGTGTTTAAAGTCATGCATTTAATCACAACCAAGATGTCAGATTAAATAGTCATAAAATCTTCTTCAGTTCATCTTGACAGTATTCAACCTAAAATTCTATTCCCAGACCCTTTTGTTGCAACATAAACTGATTCACACCTGCCTAGACATCTATTAAAATAAGAGCATCATCAGAGAAAACTTTGGTAATGGAAAAATGTTATTTCCATTTACCTTGGAACACTTTGTCACTGGGACTGATATCTGTAGACTTGTGTCTCCAGTGGTTTCTGCCAAAGGCCTGGCAAAACTCAGGTGGCTGGCTAAATCAGCTGTCTGTAATTGTTCTCCATGTTCAGATAGCATTTTTTTCCCAGCATTCTGTTAAATGATTTTGTAGATTCATGGATTGCTGTAAAGAAATCTAAACATACAAGTCAAAATGAAAAAAAAAAATACTCTGTGAAGGACTAGATATTGTTATCCATAATGGTAGTATTGTAGTTTAATTGAAAGCAACGGTGTGAAGTGTTAAATGGACAGTATCAACATCTATCTCAGAATTAGCAATAAACAAACTTCAGGAACAGCCTTATTTTTCTCACCTCTTTCAGGCAAGGTCTTGTTATCAAAATGCATGTGTAAAAGCCGCAGTTGTCAAATAAGCCAGACAAATATGTGTGCAATTCGGTGAACACCTCATTTCCATGTGGAGTTCTCTAACCTCTTTGGAAAACTATAAATGTACAGGTAAATATAACCAGCAAAGAAGACTGAATATGAATTTCAGACTTTTTTAAATTAAATTTTCTTTAGGTACTACATGCCAGATGCTACCAATGGATGTCTTACAAAAATACACTAACTCAAGCCAGGGGATTTTTGTTATTGACTACCCACAGTATTGAATAAAATGCTGCAACAACTCCTATCAATTAGAACTTCTTGCTTATTAAAGTCTAGAAAACCAATTTTTCAAATCAGTGACAACAAGACTTTTGTTACCAACATTCAAACACCCAGTACTTCCTCAAGCTGTCCCATTTCTGCGTTGTTTTACTTTTTCATGACCACGAAGTGGTGGAAAAGTTTGGCTCAGTAACTATGGCCAACAAGTTACAGCAGATTCTTCATAAAAAACAGCTGTTCTAGTAAATTAGCCACTAGAGTGAACATAATCCTGTGAATGTAATACAAACATGGTTACAGTAGTATATTGTCAATTAACTTCTTCCCTCCTGCCAAATGCAGAGTCCAGCAATAGCATCATAGAGCTTCTATGCCACACTGTTGAACAGATCCAGTGTATCATACTTTTTTCTTTTTATCTTTCTTTCTTTAGGTTATTTCAAGCCTTACATGCCTCAGGATTTAATGAAAAACTAGAGTTCTTGTTTCTTCATCAAGAATGCTCTAGTTAACTAAAGAACAATAGGAAATGGTGACAGTGACTTTCTACTAAAATGAAATATTCCTTTCCTATCTTGCACTTTAAGGTGAGGCATCTAAGCCCTTGATATTTCCATGGAATCTGAGTATACCTCATGCAGTTCATCTCCCTTCCTTTGTCTGTGTTGAAAAAGAAGGTTGAGAGAAAAAAAGATGCAGTGCAATATTGAAGAAAAAAACCTGTTGCCACACTTCCAAAGATGAATTATCCACTAAATGAGAGTATTTTGCTCTTAGTCACAAGATCATCCCAGCACATGAGCTACCCAAATGAGTTACGTGAAGGAGAAAGAATAGCAGTATAAGTAAGGTTCATTATAAACAGTAACTTAAGTAGAGTGTACTGTGTGAGACACGTCTGTCACAGCCTCATACAAAGGCAGGATGCCAGCCTCTGCAATTACTTTCCTAATGATTTTAGTTTTCTATAAATTTAGTCCCATATGAGTAGTAGGAGACAGTGTTCATCTGCTTATACTGCTACTTATTAGTGTCATGGCTCTGTCCTCTCAGATGCTTCAGCAGGGGCAGGCAGCCCATCTCACAGGGACTCTGCCTGCTTGCCATCTGGCACGCAGCGTTACTGTACTTAGCACTGTTGCATGGCTTGAGAATATGTCTTTACCTTCATATTGTCGTGATTTTTGCCTATGACTATTCCTTTTTCACAAGTATTTGTCAGAAAGTTGAAGGTGTTGGTATATCTGTGCTTTAGTTCCACTTCCCTAAATATTCCAATGTAAACTGTGTTTATTTATATGTTCCACACCTACAGCGTGGCTTCCTTCAGAAGGACAATTTAATGACAAGGATGCTGCAACTCAATTTTAAATACTAACAATCTTCTTAAATTCAAGGTCTGACTAATGTGGGGGAGCTCTTAAATAATGCTAGACTTGAGTGCTCTTTCTATCATATATGCGGGTGAGGATTTTTCACCCTTGACATTTGATGGGACAGCAGAGTTTGCCTCTGAAAAGAAAAAAGAAAAAAAACAAAACGCTGTTGCTAGAGAAATTATTTCAATGACTTTCAACTGCTATTTTCAGGAAACACCCAGAATAGTTTGGATGAGTCAGAAAGACAGAAGTGGTTTAAGACATCTCTATTGCCAATTCAGCTGGGGGCATCCAAACACCAAAGCTGTTCCCAGATTACTGTATGACTCTTTCTGCACTTGCTGTGTCTGGGGACATGACCGGTGGCTTCTCTCTGATAAACACTTCAGCACTCTTCCCTGGGAAGTTGTGTTCAGGCTACAGTGGTCTGTGCAACACAGGGAATAAGAGCGCAGTGGATTAGCAGTTGTGCACGAAACCTAGGCAGCGCGAGGGAGGCACGTGATTCATATACACAGGGAACTCGGCTTAGTCTTAGCTATGATCTAGCACATGCACACGGGCTAACAGCAGAGCTCCGAAGGACCTCTCTTTCCATAATTGTTACGTCATTGTGACTTTAGTTTAAAATATGTTGTTTATTTAAATAGTTATGGACATTAATATAATGTATTAGCATAATGTATGTACGTACGTAATGTATTTAAGTAGTACAAGGAAATTCTCTGCAGGTTGACTGGTCAACGTCTGTGAACCTGAGCTCTGCCCTGAGAGGTGCACAGGGGAGACACACCTGGGAAGATACCTCTGGAAACACCTGAGAGCAGGGAACAACTACCCTCCCTTCGGTGGCAAGGGATATCCAGATTTCAGGTGTTATCTCAGGAACGTTTACCATTCAACAGAACACCTTGTTAGTATGTCAGCATGAAACAGCCCCAGCTGCACTGGCACGCTCTCAAAAATTATATCTATGTGCATGTGATGCTCTCTGAACTACTACACACAAACATTCCTGGTCTGAACTGCTTTCAGGCGTTCCGCCACCAGCTTCTGCAGGCCTGACCCGAGTGATCCTCGTTCTGAATCACATGTTGGTCACTGCAATCATCTGAGTTAAAAAAAAAAAAAAAAAAAAAAAAAAAAAGAAAAAATTCCAGAGTACAAACTGGAACGAATTCAAGCCTCATGTGACTATGTCCTGTTCATTGTAAGCTTCATTGACTTTAGCACAGACACACTGTACTTGCCACAGATATTTTGTAAATACCATCAGCAACATAATTTAAGTCCGCTCAGATGAGGGTGCAAGAATTTTCTTATGTTGATGGCACTTTTAATTAACTTTTTTTTTTTTCTGGAAGGTAAAAAGCTTAGAACACAATTTCCTGAGAACACAGTGAGTCCCATTAAAAATAGTACACACAAGAAATGAAGATTACATAGTGACAAAAGATCAGAACTTATGTTTTATTAATGTAAGTAGCATTTTAGCATGTGCAATTAACTATAAATTACTAGATAGAAGTAAATACTACTAGTTTCCTAGTGAAAGTATATTTTAAATCATTAATGAGGAATACATCATATTTCTTGGTTTGTGTTCCTAAAGATTACATTTTCCTCATTTTTTTTTCTTAAAATTTACCCAAATAAACATAGTTCTCTCATTCCCTTAGCTAAATTGGAAAACACGAAGAGTTAGAAGGTAAAATGGTTTTCATTATAAGACAAAAAAACAAAAAAAGAACAGCAAAATATGGTCACATCTGGCAATGTAAACAATGCCAGCAAAGTACATTGATCCAAAGTTCTTTCTGGTTTACATTGCTGTTAATGGAATTATTCCAGGTTTACACTAGCATGGCCAAGGAGCAGAATTTGCTCCATTCAGAGATCAGTTTTATCTTTTGATGAACTGCTGTCCCTTCTCAATATTAGGCCCCATTTTTCAGACTGGCATTTGAATGTTTAATAATTTCTGTGTAGCATGAGAGAGAAATGAGTAAATATGCTAACATACTGTTCAGTCAGGATGGATCATCAGTCACTCTGATTAGGCACATTGACTCCACCAGCACTAAGGAGATAAGAAAGAGAATTGGACTCATCCAGTCAACATCAGCCATCAGAAAATCAAGCATCTGCTCTGAATAAGTAATTTCAATACAGTCAGACATGAGAGACAGGCTTCTCGAGGGGGCAAGTTGTTGCACTTCTCCTAAAATCTTAGAAAGGAGTGAGTTTCCCTTTGGTTTCATCTGTATTTATCTTTCTCAGACTTTCTCCAGTGACAATAATCTGAGTTTGTGACAAGATTTCCTTTTTAAATGGCTGTGCTTGGTTGACCCAAGTCCTACCTGTGGTGCAACTACTACTGCCTGAGTACTTGAGGATAACAAGTCCTTAGAGGCTAGGTGAAGACTTCAGATTCTCTGCCCATAGAAGTAAATGGACTGAATCACTAAAACTAACTAAAAAGAGGAAAATGGGAATGGAAAATTACCAGGGCACAAACAGTACCTCAGGGTTGCTTGTAAATATAGCAATTCTTTACTCACATGTACAAAGTGAACTGATTGCCAAATCTGTGGTCAGGAAGGCATTCTTCCCCACCTCCTCCCAACATATTGGAAGAGATCTAAATATTTTTGTTGTCTTCCTTGGGCATACTGAGTCAGGCATCATCTGCTCTATCAAGTGGGCAGGTCCCCATGACCAGTATTGGGTGATTCTAGGTAAGAGTGCAGGCTGCTGGGCATGGCTTCTTCCACATCTTCCAATGTTTATGATTAGAGATTAACTTAAGGGTGATGAAACAAATGTAAAATAGAAAATTAAAAAACACTTTTTACAAAAATGTTTTACGTGCTATTCTTAAAAGGGTACTTTGCTTTCACAAAGAACATAGGCAAAGGCATGAGGAAGTTTCTTTGGTTCATAAATTTAATTAAGCCACAGTTATGCCAATTTTTCTGACTAATTGGGAAAGATGAGATGTTGGCAAGCCCTTTAAGTACTCCACTCCCAGACTTGTAACCCTTAACAGACCAAAGGCACCACAGAATAAATATGCATTTTTACCCATTATACCCTATTTAGGCAGAGGGAAAAAGGCTACTGCAAGTTTGCTTAAGCTGTCCACAAGAATTACCCATAACAAGAGTAAATGTGATGAGGAAAAAAAGATATATACGGAAAAAAATATAGTGAGAAATTATTTTCTTCATTTGCCATTTCAGAAATAAATCAAAAAGGCAGAAATATTTTTCAGAATTATTCTTCTTCCCATTATCTCACTTCTGGCTCATTGGTTAGTGTGTTAACCATCCCATTGACAAAACTATCAAAGAAACAGTCTTTTCTTCTCTGACCTTCTATCACCATAGGTATTACAAAGCTCGTGAAGCAGGCAAAAACATTGCATAGTTTTTCCATCATCCATTTTCAAGTTTTGAGTTGGATTGGTTAAGACTAATCCATGTGTCTTCATAACTGATAGAAAATGCCAGCTTAACTTGTGATTTATATTTTTTTTTTTTTTTCTGGATATAAGTAAAAACAGCTGTCCTCAGAAGCTAGGAACAAAGTAGTATCATAAACCATCAAAGTCTGTTTACTGTAGGATCTCCATTTTCAAGATTTAAGTTTGTCTCTCCAGGACAAACCTAAACCTGCCATCATTAGTAGATTGGACAATAGCATTTCTGTTAAGCATTTTCTTGTAAAACTTTTGCTATCACCTGCCATCCCAAGGAGTTAAAAGTTAGTTTGGAGCACTACGGTCAGGCCCAGTTCTGAGTTAATGCAAGTCACCTTATGTTCATGAAAATGAATTAAGCTAACTCTCTATACACAATTAAACATTTGACCCTTAAAGAGCACAGCTGAAGAGCTGAACTAAATCACTTGTAAATGAGCTAAAACAGATGTTCACGGACAGTTCTGACTGTTCAAGGAGCAGTTCACAGCCTAACTTAAAGGGGCATAAGGCCTAGCATAGAGGATAGGATAGGATAGGATAGGATAGGATAGGATAGGATAGGATAGGATAGGATAGGATGTCCTGAATTACAGCATCTCCTTTTAAGAGGTGTTTTATGCTGACTGACTCTCAAGCAGCAAGACATTTACCACTTATCTTCATACAATGTTCCTGACAGACACTTCCCAGCACCTCCTTTAATGTTCTGGTGTTGAATATAAAAAGGAAGAGATCTAAAACATTTTTGTATTCTTTGATAGCTTTAAACCTTTTGTTAGCTTTCCTTTACATTTTTTCTCTCTGGTAATAGATATTACATGATTTACTTTTGCAAGTTTTAAGGCAGGACTCCTGGATAAATTATGGAGCATAGGTACAAGGATTCAGAATTCACTCTTCCATAGGATGACCTTAGAGGAGGAATGTGGGATTTAAGACCTGCTGTCAATCCAGTGCTATATTTCCCATTATTTCACAGTGTAGAAAATACAGTTCTCAAAATAATGATGCACAACTGTATCCATCCATTGCTCAGGGCAAACAAGTAAAATGAAACTAAAATTGAAACATTTGAAAACCTCACAAGGTGTGAATATGCCACAAGTGAGACTCTATAATATTTTATTACTACAATATTTTCACTGCCTCTCATCATTTTGCTTTGCAAGTCTCACCTTCCATTTGCTGTGTTGAGGCTGTGAATTGTCTGGCGTGGGAGCTGGGTCTTTGTTCTATTCTTTGCAGGGAGATCATATCAATAAATTGTAGGGTAGAATTTCACACTGTTCCCACTGCTGTCAATGGGTATTTTGCATTGAACTCTGTGAGAAGAGTATGAGTCATATAGTGAACTTCTGAAAAATCCCAGCTCTCCATGCATGAGGAGTAGTAAGTCCAGTTTAGTTTGTTCCTTTTCCGTGTTCTGATCACTTTAACTGCTTCCAGCAGAGGAGAACAGAAACTTTCACAATCTAGTTTGCAGTTGACTTTGGGTTTCTCATTTTTAGGTAATAGTGCTTTTGCAAACTAGCTCTGTTACTCAAGTTCATTAAGCTGATTTTACACTATTATTCATTCTTGTGCTCTTCTGAGAAGATTGTGAGGTCTGGTGATTTCAGCAAGTCTTAGAAGTAAAAGGTCAAAGTCCCAATAAAGGGAACCATGACTAAACCATCTCATCCTCCTGTGTCACAGCCAGCTCTACTGTAAGTCTGGGGAGAAACATTACGAAGCATGACTGTTTGGATTATACTACCTGATTCAAATATGTTGGCTGAGATTTCCAAAGCTAATGAGGGAAATCCCCTCACTGAGTTTGAAAACCTCAAATGCTTTTAAAAAATCTATTTACATTTTATATCTGGAAAGCACAGTGTACTTTGTGGATTGTTCATTGCATGCTGCATTCATTACAGGTGCAGGAATTTGGTCTTCACTGTGAAATACTTGCTTCATATATACTGCCTCGTCCTTTATAGTGCCCTTGCAAAAATGTCATTCTCAATGTGTTTTAATCATTATTAGAAACCAGCATGTGAAAGCATAGTTAAACAGAACTTGAATTTTTAAAGGTGACCCTCAAGTCTTTTTTGCATATATTGTGTTGGAGTGGGCAAATCAGGGACATCTTCACTTCCAGCTCATTTCAACTTTCCCCAGTTGTCATGCAATTATTTACCAGGAGGACAGTGAGAATTCTGCCCCAGAAGCTGTGCTTTGTACACCTGCATATTCAGAAAATATTCAGCTCACTTTTCAGGCAGACAAAATATAAAAGAATCAGTTAGAGCTGGAAATCTCTGCAAAGCTACGCTCTTTCCTGCAAATTCAGATTCAAGGCAGGCAAAGCCTATGAATAATGGAGACACTCCGAGGGCATAACTTTTCTTACAATGGAGGGAGTATGAATCAGCAAAAGAACAGGCACCCACTTATGTTTGAGACTGATTTACACAAGCCCATAAATCGTCCAAATGAGGAAAGCTAGAAGTGGAAGTCAGGAACGCCACATGTGCTGTGACACATGGAGGATTATTTAAAGATCATCTTACAGAACAATTCCAAGTATCAGCACAGCTATCCAGAATAGGAAACTGAGTCAATTAGAGGGCCACTGAACTCATGCTTACAAACACTGCAAATTACTCATCATCATACTGTGGTGATTGTAGAGCTGCTGAACAAGGTTATCAGCAAGGTTTCCTGACTTAATCCTTCATTTATAATCTAATGTATTTGCCTATTGCGAGCTCGGCCTCCCAGTCGTGGGGCAGCAATTAATGCTGCCTCCTCCAGAAACATTTAGTGGAGGTCAGGGCCCTGAGGGAGGCTTCCAAAAATTCCCTCTGCATGGACACTGCTGCCACCCACAGTTTAAGAGACAACTGGTTACAAAACCAGATTTTTTTTTCAGCAGCTCTTAGAGTTCTTACAAGTCTTGAACATTTTTCTGAGCACAGTGATTGCTTCTCACAGCAGAATTCCTTAGGAGTCAGGCTTTTCACACGGAGAATGGGCACACAAGGGTAATCTATCCCCACCATGCTGCTTCTCATGGTATGCACATTCCTCTTAGCGTTTTGATGCAAATTATGTTGTATTTACAGAGCTAACTGATATACAGGCTATGAAAACTCCTTGCTTATGTTGCCATCATATTCATGAGGAAAATAATATGTGAAAAAAAAACAGGAAAGTGAAGTCATATTTAACATAGATTCACATATATTGTAGATGGGAATTTATCTGTACTCCCAGTGTGGTTTCAAAGCAAAGCACAGAGGTTCTGCTACTTGAATTCCATTATAATCGTTTGAATTTTTGCCACCAGAGCCTTGCTAAGCTTTTCAAGACTTTCTCTGTTTTTCTTAAAAGTTTTATAACAAACAGCGTAAGATCTGTTCTCTGGATTATTTCAGTCCCCACAAGGAAATGGTGATCTTTTTAAAAAACACTATTTATATCCATCAGAGGACGAGCACCTTGCACAACATGCTACCCACGGGTTTCTGTTTGATACAACTGCAGGGACTCTCAGCTGTCAGCCGTACTGCACGGGAAAAAGGGGAGGAATATTTCCTCCTGAATGCCTGAGCATGGGAGGAGGCTGTACACCCATGCAGGCCTCTACCTAGATGCTGTAATTTTGCACATAAAGTTGCATGCTATTTATTTTTCTTATTTCCCATTTTATGGTGTAAAGTTAAACCTGGAGATGATCTGTTGCAGAACAGATCTGCAAGTACAAAAAGGCCATCTTACTGTTATTTGTGCTTGCATTTTGGCTTCTGTTTTACTTCTCTGAGGTGCTGGAGAAATGGTCTGAAGATGACATGAAACTCTGAAGCATCTTAATAACCATCACCTTTGCGATATTTTTCACGTGTTGCCTCAGTCTTAATTTTAGTGTTATTATTATTGCTTGTAAGAAGTTTTAAATATGGATCCTTTGGAAGATATTTTTAAATTAAGAAATGTATAAATGCACAAGACCATGTAAAATTTCTTGAAAATGAAAAATTGTATATGTTGAGCATTACAGTCCATTACCTTACCAGTATGGATCTTCAGTTATCTTGCCTTCTATTGATTTAATCTTCAATCCTGTAAAATCATTGTGTAAAATATAATTATTTTACCTGTCCCTCAGCTGTCTGGGCTGAAAATGTACATCACAATGCACCTTGTTAATTCAATGAGATTTACGATTGAACTAGAATCTTTGATAGCTTACAGGAGCATAGTTCCACCAAATGCATGCTAAGGATCTGACCCTTTTTTTTTTAAGCTTCTTTTTTCTTTTTTGACAAATGAGAAAAAAATTTTGAGGTACTAGGTCTACTGTTACAGGACTTTCAGCACCATTTAAAAATACTTTACATTAATCATTGACCCTTCTTCCTGGAGACAGGCAAAACCATGTCTCAATCCACTATCTTTTGTTATTTACCATATATTCGGCTTTGCACAGAAGAAATGCAGATTGGGCTGGAAGTAAAGAGACAAAAGATTATCCGCCTTCTTCCTGGAAATGATCAGTCAGACTATTTTCCTTCCATAGAATGAAAAAAACTGTTAAGATGCTATATGGAAAATTGATTGTGACTTTTGTTTTCCATTAATTTTTTTTAAACTGAATATAAACCAGTGATTTAAAGCATGTATCATTCAAGGAGAAAAAAAAAAAAAAAAAAAAAAAAAAACCCACAACCCAAAACCCAAACAAAAAACAAACCAATCAACCAAACAAAAACACACCAAAACCCCCCCAAACAAACAAGGGAAAAAAAAGAGGAGGGGGGGGGGCCTTAAACAAACTGCTATGTTTAAAGAAAACTAATTCAACATTATGAACATTATATGTTCAATCTAACATATAACGTATGTAAGAAATACAAGAATACAAGGAGTTCCATTTATGCTTTTGCTTTGGAGTCTGTAGACACTACACTGATGGCTCACTGCACTTGTAATACTGCACAACAGTGGCTTTAGCTCGCTCGGGGAGCATGACACTTGTATCCTGCTGCTGCAAAAGCACTTTCGAGCTAAGGGAAACACAAAGAGAGATGAAGAGCAGCACGGAATTCAGTCAATATTAGCGGGCAAAAGTAAGGACTTTACACAGGTTTTTCAGTTTGTTTTCTGAATTTGGAACTAAACAAATAAGCTTCTCTCATGTTTATAGGGTTCAATGTAGTCGTGAGGCCATAAAGAAAATCTAAATATATAAACTGGACTTTTTAAGAGGACATCACGTCCCATGAGACTAGTGATATATATATGAATGTTAACATCATGGAAAGGGACATAGGACCTGTCATTTTTATTCCATCCAATAATTCAAATTTCATATTTTTACTTTTTTTTTCTAACTTGAATCACTTATATTTTTTTTCACAGAAGATGAAGACCCAGGTTTTAACAATACAATTTAGATTTATGGTAGCTTAATGTGACATTTGAGACTTTTTATCACTACTTTTTTTTTTTTTTTTCCTAAAACTACACATGCCTGTTCATTAAGACTATTATTCTAATGATATAGCACCATGTCTGTACTAAATGAAAATGTTTATTTATCTAATTACCCATCAGAGTCATGTATCAGCATTATATCCTCATTTGTGAAAAACCAATTTACACAAGAAATTTCTTGCTTCATATCAAAGAAGATAAATATTTGGTGTTCCTAGAAACTCTCTTTTAATTGGTAAAAGCAATTTTGCTGGAGTTCTTTGTGTTACTGGCTCAATATTTCCCAGATGAAATGCCACCTGAACTTAGTTATAATTGTCAAATTGAACAATGAAAGATCATTTGGGGAAACAGCAAATGAAGAGCTGCTCTCTAGGCCAGGATTAGGCCATGTGAGTCTAACTTGGTGTTTTGGGGGAATTTGTCTTTAAGGTAATTTAAATAATCCTGATTCTTGTTATGAAATTGTTATGTTGTTAAACACTTCAATGTATAGCTAGCTATCAGAAGGCTTTCCAACACCTGTCCCCACCCTTTTGGAAAAAGTTACAGCACAAACAAAACGGCCATTAGCAAGTGGATGAACAGTGGTTGAACTAAAGAGAATACCCAATGGAAAACCTGTTTATCTCTGGGGAAGTACACACACAATAAAAAGGAAAATCCCCAAATCAAAGAACAGAGAAGCTTTCTTTTGTAGCAGAGGGTGTAGTACAACAAACAAAAGGAAAGACCATAGGAGAGAAAAGGATTCAGGAAAAAAAGCTTTATGTGGGAAGGGGAACTTGGCTTAAACTTACAGAACAACAAAGATAGGCAGGACAAGTGTTTGGACCCAAACTCATAGCTATGCTTATCCTGCTGCAGCTACACCGAAGAAATAGCAGCAGAAACAACCTGCAGAGATTTCTGTACTCTTTGGTCATATCTCTCCAGTGGAGTTAACAGCGTCAGAGAATATTCCCAAGCACTGGAACTTGCTCCTCTGCTGACTGCCAGGATGGTCCCTGGGATAAGACCTCTGCAAACAGGAGGCTCCCCTGGCACGAGAGGGGACTTTCCAAGTGGGCAGTTTGGATGGGGCCACCCCATTCTGTTTAGTGTTATAGCTGTGAGCCATGTTGGCTGCAGAGCCTAAGAACAACACCAGAGTTTATCATTTCACTAGTAGACATGTAATCTTTCCTTCCACAGATCTTTTGTGGGTCCTTAGTCCCTCCCCAAGCTCCTTTCTATGTTGTTATGAGAAAGCATGCTTGTTTAATATGCCGTGGCAATGGTACAAGAGTTGTTCACTAGCGAGTTCCTCTCATAAGCAGACTAGCCTTTGCTTCATTTTCAATAGCAATTGAATATTTTTAAGAAAAAAATTCAAGGTAAGTCATAAAGATGTGTTTTCACTGCTTGTCTCCCTTGTCCTCTGTGAAGGTGGCCTTGCAAAGCTTTCAGTGAAAGATCTATTTGCATACTGGGATAGAGGGATGCTGCTGGAAAGAAAGGGTAAGGTACAGCCAATGAGTGGCCAGTCTATTTTGTTAACAGGTTGGAGACTGTATTTTAATATCCAACTTTGCCCTTTAACATTCTATGTAATTGTGGTTTTTTGTCCAGACTCTCAACATTCATGGTACACTTGAACACTTCCATGTAATTTCCAACTAAGAAATAAATGGTTTCCAGCAGAATTACCAAAATGGTCATGTCTATCCAAATATGTAGCAACTGAACCTTGACATCCCAACACACCAGGTTCCCTGTGTCTAGCTTTAGGAATAAAGTGTTCTTGATACTTTATTGGAATGTACCTCACCACCTTCCAACACCACACTAAACTGTGTTTATGGTCCTGTGTTGAGCTTCCCAAAGCTGGTAGGCAATTGTGCCACCTCGCGCTGTCCTGCCGTAGTTTAGGAACCAGCCAGTCTCACACTTTCCTCCCTCCCTTCCACCACCACCATTTCAAACACTGTCCAAAGTCACAGGCTCTGCAAGGTGAATATACCTGGTGGCTCAGTGGTAGTGTTCTTTTAATCTTTTTGTCTGTACTTAGAAAAGTTGCCTTTTCATATATAAAGATTTTGCAACCTCTGTTTTTTCCTTAGACCTACAAATACATGCAACCTTCCTTAGATGAGCAAAATCCTTTAATAATGTTCAAGTGGTAAATTAATAGCTTCACAAATGCCTTCAAGTCCTAAACCTCTGTTGCAATACCCTTTCTCTCTCCGTACGGGGCAATTCCTCATCCATAATTTTCATCATAGTTTTTCATTCCTGCAGGCCCGAGGCATGACTGAAAATTGATGGCATGGTTCACCACCAGGAAGGAAGTTGTTTTACTGGGTGGCCCTTTGAAATCCAAGATAGTGGCATACACAGTGACACAGGTACCACCAGAGACTGGAGGCACTGAGACCCTCGCATGGCAGAATTAAGGGAGTGGTCAGAATGACACAGCAGGAAAGAGATTGTCTGTTTCCCACAATTTTCCCCTTGTTTTATGTTATAAATTCCTCATTGGTACTACCTGAACAAGTTGAAACCTCCACCCACTGTGCCCGTGGTGTGAACTGCTTTTCTTGTGATATATCACTTCCACATCTCACAGCATATTGCATCAAAAGGTGCCAAAGACCTACATGGTCTTTTACCAACAAAAGTGCAAACAGTAAGGACAGGCAGTGCTGGTACAGACGCTTTGACCTGTGGTGTTCTTGCAACTCAATTTTGTCATCACAGATGATGAATCAGCAGAGGTACAGATGCCAAATTCTGTAACACAGAGGAAGCTTGAGTTAAATTAAATTCAGTTCTCATAATACAAATTAGCTGGAAAATAATGACAGAGATCATCTTTTAAATTATTAGCCTGAATCACACCCCAAAATTGACAAAGGTCAATTTTAGGAGGGCAAATGTTTTGTACTTTTGGGAATATTCACACTGGAGATAATGCAATGGTCTTCAGTTAATATTGGTTTCTCACAGCCCATGGCCTTTTATTCAGATGACTAAATCACAAATGCATGCTCGAAACTCCAATTTAGACTTGTCTTGGCTGTCTCTGTACACACTGTATCTGTCATGTTTAGCTACTGCTGCTATTTTGCTATCAATATGAGTGAATCATCCTCTGAATCACTTCAGATTTTCTCTCAAAGCTCTTTTAAGAGCCATTATAATACTGTTATTCTGAATGTCAGCTCTCAATGAACGGAAAGGTCTGAAGTCTGTAGTAAGACTCACCAGCAGCTGGAAAGGGCTCCAAATGTCACATGGCAAATCAGCTTTCCAGCACTCCTCTTTTTACTGTTTTCTCCTCCCTCTGTGAGTTCATGTCTTTGCTTGTCCTGCCCGGTGTGCCAGATTCATAAGACTTCAGGATGGAGAATTTCTCTGGTTAGTGAATCTGCAAAATACTGTTGATGCCCAGTCTAGCACAGATATTGGCAATGAGCTTGAAAGGAGAAGAGAGCATCCCACTCCAGCTGGAGCAGATGTCTTCATATTCTTTGAAACTACCATGAAACTTTAAAATATGAAAGTTTACCAGTTGAAAAGAAACCGAGGCACTGGTCATGCAGCATTGTTACCCAAATTTGAACCCATATTTTAAGATCATCTCTGATTCCTAACTGTTGCCCAATGTTGTTCATAAAAGAGTCCCTTAGCATGAAAGAGCTGGATAAAATACTTGACAGAACACATTTTTATAAAAATATGCATTTTTTCCAGTAGTCCTATATTTCAAATAGATTTATTGATTTCAGTTTAAATTTCTCAAACTGAACAAAAAAAAAAATATTGTGAAGTGATTCATTAGTAGTATCAGTATAAGAATTAGTATTTAGGATAGTAAGACATTGTGCCTCATTTGGTTTCCAGGCTAGAACAGTATTGCTTTTAAAACACCAGAATTTCCTTTAGAATTAAAAATGCTTATTTTCAACTAGTTCCACGTAACAATACATTGGTGGAACAAACCATCCTAGCGAAGTACATTTTGTTTTATGCAGTACATACAAGAAGTATTGCCTAAGACAGCAATCCATGGCATAAATACTGAGACACCCAGAAATACAAGGCTGCAGCCAAAGAAAGTTAACCTTTCCAGGATGGTTATGCCCATATGGATTATGCTCACAGGCCTGCCAGGCCCACAGAGTGCTGCGAGTGGCGGACTGCAGCTCTCAGGGTTGCTGCTTCTTGTACGGGACTTGAGGACCCACAGGGTAGCTGGAAGGAAGCAGCCTGGTGCACAGCTTGACCCACATCGGTCCCTCCTACTGTGATGTATTCTATATCTCTGCCACTATCTATGAGGTATTTTTTCAAACGATCAGCTACTCAGACCTCAGCAAGGAACAAACAGAAAGAGCTCACCAGCTGGTAATGCTCTTTATCCCATCTGTAAATCTCTCAGTTATAAATTTCAGTTTCTGCAAGATTTACACAGCACATGGTAAGAGGTTTCACTCTGACTTCCATCACTCTGAATTAACAGTGATGATAATAATAATGCTTAACTCTACAAAGGTGTAGAGTTCTTTCTGTCTTCACGCTGCTTAACTAACATTAGCTAATCACATTACAATATCTGGGCTGCTTATCATTCCTACTCTTTACAGTGCCATGAATAATCTGATAATTATTTCTTTAGCTCATATAAACAGCTTGTCCACTCTCCTGTCATTTTCTATTTTGCTTAAGCTATAAATATCTAATATTAACTGAAGAACTGAAGAAGTTTGTCAAGCTCACCCTAAACTAAAGCATATAATTAAGTTAATATGGTAGATAGGAGAGTGAATATAAGCAAATTCCATTCATGTTCTTTTACTGTATTTTTACATCTATATGCTTAATTATGGGCATCTGCTAAGTATTATATTGTTTGAGAATTAAAATGTGTAGACTAGTTTGCCTGGAACTATTCCTACTAATTATTAAAAAGTACTCCGCATTTATTGTTTCAAACAGTAAGTACTGATATACTATGCCAATATTATACTGTAGTAGTGTATATGCAGAGACTGTGGTGCGGTAGCTTACTGTCCATTATTCCAAATCTATTTTACTATTGAGAAGCACCAGACTCTGTGTCTTTCCCACATATTTGTCAATAAATTTATAACTTCTAGCCTCAGATAAACAGCAGAAGGATCAGGAAATAAGAATTGCAAACTTCCCATATTTTATCCAGGGTTAATTATTCATGTGGAATGATCACTCTGTAGCAAAGAAATAAATTTATTTCCATATTCAGAAGTGAAATTAATTTCTTTGGCAAGTAACAGTTTCTCTGTGCTCTCCTTTTTCAGTGGAATAGCACTATTGCATTATCTCATGAGATCTACTGTGTTTAGGATCATGGTTGCTTGCTAGTGGTATTGAGATTCTCAGCAGGAGATAATGCAAACCATTTTTTGCATTGATGGTGCATTTTCTTTGCGGTCCCAACCCTTGATTTCTATTTTAAGATCCAACTGCTTTGCCCTTTCAACCATGGGCCTCTGTACTTTACAATCCTTGCATTATCCATTCTCAACCTTATCCAAGATAGACACAAACTGTAATGCATCCTTACTAGCATCTGCAAGAGAACCAGTTATCTCTGCCCCAGTCTCTAAGAGACAAGCAGATCCCAGTATTATTCCTTTACTAATACAGTTTTGTGTGCATCGTGCTCTATAAGGAAAAGATGAGTCACTGTTCCAGGAGATGTCACCCTATAAATTAGATGTGGCACATGGAATGACGACAATAAAATGATTGGGAAAGGAATACATTTTAATATATGAATTTATTGAAAGAATTTGTGACAGACTCCCTTTATGTTCATATCTTGTTTGTCCAAGGTATACAACTCAAATCCAGAAGATAAGGGACTATGCTCAAAATGGGGCTAGACCCATTCTTGCAAGCTCAGCTCTTCTGTAAGTGCAGAGAGGACAGCACTTATTCTGAAGAAGATACTGTAGCACTTTGACAACAAAATTTATTCTTAGCCACCAAAGAGATATTAAAATGACTAATGACTCATCTCAGCAGGCACTGAACTGCAGCCTTAATCCCAGTCCTAGTGGGAGAGAGGTAACAGTCATCATGCTCCCATGTGTGAAGCAAACGTTTTTACAAAATTACAGGTACTCCAAAAACACGAGCCAACATTTCTCTTGCTTTGCTTCAGTATGAGAAAAATCATCCTCCCTCTGCTCTGCGCCAGGGCACAGGGATCTGACAGAGAAGCTGTTCCAGCCCTGGAGGTGCTTCCTGTATTTGCTTCCCTCAGCACCCAAGTGCCTCCACACTGTCTACCAGTACAAACCCCTGTCAGCAGGAGTCAGGACAAGAAAAGACAATTTTGACTTTGAAAGGCAAACCTAACAGTTATTTATTGGGAAAACATGGCAGTTTTGGCTGTCCTACCTGTACATTGTTAGTACCTCATACACCTGTATATACAGACACAGAAAGTGCTGATTTTCCTAGGTATTCCTGTCATGGTAATGTCGGATGTACTTTAATCCTTCAGGCCAAATTAGTACAAAGCAAAGTATTTCACTGCTTGTCACCCGAGCAGTCACATAGCTCACCACCGGAATGTTTTACTGAAAAGGAGTGATAAGGTACCTAACCACTGTCACCATGAGGGTCAGGAGAAAGCCGCTGCCTGGGAACACCTGGAGGCTGGGAGTGCCGTGATCACACATGGCTGCACAGTTAATTAAAGGAGAGAGAGGGGATTTTAGATATGAGCAGAGGAAGAGAAGGTGACATCAAGAGGAATCACCAGCACCCTTGGACAGTTTCTGTCTTGTTTTGCTGTAATAGACATCTACCTGCCAAGTCCTGAAACTCTGTGTAGACCCATCAAGAGACAACTCATGCGGGCAAGGCAGGCTCTGCGGGATGCAGAAGGGCATGGCGGAGGAGCGGCTCCCGGCAGCGCATCGCGAGGCTGCCTGCTCTGTTTCCTCTGGCAGATCTGGAAGAAATTCAGCCCAGGATGAGCAGGGCTGAACTGTAAATAAGAGGAGTGTGTTTGTCTCCGCCTGGAAGGTTTTCCGCGTACGCGACAGTCACGCATGAAGCACGGTGTGTCTCTTCAGGACCACCCTGTCTTGTTTTGCGCCATGTTCACAGAAACCCGAGCGTGAGGGTAGTAAACAAAGGGAAGGCTGTGGCTGTGTCAGGAAAGCCGGCTGCTCCCAGCCTGGAGAAGCTCTGGCTAATTGGCCGTGTGCTTATTTTGTGTTCTTACATTGCCACCCTCTGACAACCCGGTGGATTAAAACACTGCCGTTTGACGGATAGCTGAAGTTGAGCAAGGCGTGTTCGTGAAGCACAAGCCTGAATGCAACACAGTGGAAATGCACTGCTACTGCCATGGTTTGGCTTGAATTTATTATCTTTCAGGTTCTTTAGTAAGTCTTCCTGGATATTTCTCATCTATTGCTGTACAAGAAAGATTTGCTTAAAAGCTGATTTGGGGACATGTAGCAGAGAGAGAATTCAGCTCAGTGCAAAAACCTAAATCAGTCTCTATGAGTGTTCCTTCAGCCCCCGGAGGAATTAGAGATAGAAATAGTGTTATCTTGTGTATGCTAAAGAAAATAAGTCATTTGCTATACAGAATAAGACCAGAGAGTATTTATTGAGGATTCATAGAAGCAGGAATACGAAAACTTTAAGACCAAAACACCCAAGTACATTGCTCATGAACACCGTGAATACTAACCCATGTACAAGAATAGCAGCCTCTGCTTCATCATCACGTTGAAACTGTCTGTATCCCACATATTGAGGGATATATTCTGTTTTCCTGACCTACCTTCCCATCAAGAGCTTGCCTGTGAAAATCCAACATTTGTATCTGTGTGAATGTCAAATTATAAAAGACCTAAAGGGCACAAAATGCAGGGCACTAAGTAAACAATTATATCTTCTTATATAAAATGTGAAAGGCAGTTTTACATACTGATTATCTTCAGCCAGAATTGCTTACATCTGAGAAAGCAGTGCATGAAGAATAACTGAAAAACGAAGAGCTATGTATATGTTTTTGGAATAGGGAGGGACTAAATATGCTGTGTCTGGCATTTTACTTGGCACCTTTTTAAGAGCATCTTATTAGTAGAAGAGAGATGTGGACAAAATGAAAAGAGCACAGTAGAGGTTTACCATGACAGTTATGGGGACAATGCACGGCATACAAGGAGAAGTTGAAGGAACTGGTGGGACAATGCCCCACACAGTCTGGTCTAGTTTGGACGTTAGCCTTTCTTCTGTCTTTCAAGGTTAGACCAGACAACCTCCAGAGGTCCTTGCCAACTTACATTTTCCTGTGACTGTGACATATTTATGTAGGCATATTGACAATGTTGCTTCACTTTGTGCATCTCAGGTTTGCTGCACAGCTTATGCCCCTTCTCCTCTCAGACAAGAGTGGTGCTGCCAGGTAGCTCCTTGCTTCAGTGCCAGGGACAAAGAAGAGCTTAAAGCCTTCCAAAAAAGATCCACTGTGAATATCGAGTGTTGGTCATGGGATAGAAGGCTCCTTGCTACTTTGTTTTGACAGGTTGTTTTAACAAAATGCAAAGTTTAAAGTGTAGAATGTCTTTCAGACTAGAAATGAGAAATTCCGCAGCCTGGTTAACAGTCACAGTAAAAGCCTGGAGAAAAAACTCTCTTCAAAAGTGACATTTTTAATAATTTATTCCTTATCAAGATAGGGAGCTAGGACACACAAAATATGGTACACATTACAACTTTCAATTCCATCAAGAAAGTCATCTTAAGTTTGAGTAAATAAGATGGTAAAATTTGGCATGGTACCCATAGTGGCTACAACTCAGAAATAAATATTCTCCCAAATAACTGTTGGGGCTTGGGCAGTTGTTGGTCATTTGTTTTGATTTTTTGTTTTGTCTTGTTTTGTTTTGGTTTTTATTAGTCCTCTTCTGTGGCTTTATTGGAAAGCACACCTGAAGCATCAAACAAGCATTCCTGGACAGCATTTTTATGAAACTTGAACATGAATGAATGGAGACACTTAAAAAAAAACAAGCATAGAATATGATTGTGAGGCTCAAATTCTAGGAAGTGACACAGTCCAGTAGTAAAAAATAAATAAATGTGACTGCTAAAAATAGCTTGATTTCCTTTGATTATAAGAACAGGTGTTTCTGTTCATTCTAGGGAATAATGACTGGATTTTTTACACTGTGTTTATTGCCATAGTATTTAACCAGAGCTGAGAAAATTCTCAATCATGGTTCCGTTTATTTATTCATTTAACATTATATGTGTTTCTAAAAATTTCTGTATACCTGGAAGCTTTTTGACTTATTGCCAGAAAAAGCAGATTCTGAGGACACTGAAAATGAAATAAGTTTTTTAGCTAATAAGAAAAGTTTTGACTGAAATAGGAAATAATTTTTACAGCTTGAGACATCTAGTAAAGGAATAAAATAACCTTTCTAATTAAGAAAGATCAATAAATGAGAAAAATCAAATAAATATTAAATAATTAAGTATAAATTAATGCAACATTTTTGACCAATTTTAAAGCAAAATGAAAAAATACATTTGTTTGAAAATAATTCAGAGTTAGAAAATACTAGCATGACTCTTCTTCATGACTGTCTCAAGCATTAGAATATGGAATATTTACTCAGATACCATATCCAAGAAGGTGCTTGTCTTCAGTGTTAGCCTTGTTTGTAGTTAAAACTCAGCATGCGATTTTCTGTCATCTGTAGCTGAAAGTTGTCTCCTCTGTTTCTAAATTTGAAAAAAATCTAGATTTATGAAAAGGAACTTATTTGCCAAAAGAAAAGACTATGCAAAAGATATCTCTGATGTGGTAAACACGGCTCATGGAAACCCAAGTAAGACTAGAGAGCATTATGCTAGAATAGTGAATTAAGATCCTTCTCTCTCTTTGATTGTCTACAGCTGACAAGACATGAGACGAGATGAGACAAGGAGATATTTGTCATCTTCTCCTCTAAGAGGAGTCAAGAATGAAGGAGTGAAGCTGAGCCTGGGAAAATATTGGGGGTGGAAATAAGGTGTTGTTTTACTTTGTCTTTGTTTCTGACTTTCCAAATCTATTTTAATTGGGAATAAATTAAATTAATTTTCCCCAGGTTAAGTTTGTTTTGCCCATGATGGTAATTGGCAATTGATCTTCCTGTCCTTAACTTGACCCACAAGCTTTTATTCTTATTTTCTCCTTTTGTCCTGTTGCAGAGGGGGAGTAAGAGAGTGGGTGGGTGAGTGTCTGGCCACCAGTCAAGGTCAAACCACTGCAATCACAGAGGATGGTAAAGTCATACAAGAATATTAAGCAAAAAAAATATACTGGCCTAATCAAATAATTTCTTCTGAGACTGGTCTTCAGTGATAAAGGAACTACTTCTAAGTATAGTAAGTATAGCATTCTGGAGATGTACAGAGAAAAGAAAAAGGTTTCCAGATAAATAACAAAATGGTGCTCATAACCAGAATAGAAAAAGAAAAAGGTGGATGTCCAATGTGATTATTGAAATTACTGTTTTCTGAGATCCTGTGATTTTAATTGCATAGATCTAATGATGTATTGACAAGAGAAGCAGGAACTATATTGCCACTGTTTCATAATGGGGAAAAAAAAAAAAAAAAGAAAAGAAAAGAAAAGAAAAGAAAAGAAAAGAAAAGAAAAGAAAAGAAAAGAAAAGAAAAGAAAAGAAAAGAAAAGAAAAGAAAGTATTTTTTTGGCTCTGTGAAACTATGTTGTCTAATTTTGTTGCCTTTCCTAAGAAGAACTCTGGTCCAGAAAGGATTCATCATAGAAAAAATCAGGCCAACTTTCTCTTGCTTTGGAAAGCTATGAGCACAAGAAAGCAGGAGGTTATAGTGGAAACTGTTTTGCAACTGTAACTACAGTGGCCTAAATGAATGCCTGCTCTTATGCACAAAGATGTCCCAGATGAATACTTCTACTTCAGAAAGTATCATTGTGCTCAAATCCCAGGCAGCTGAACAAAATGTCCTCGGTGTTTTCACAGCAGACAGTTCATAGACTCAGTATGTTGTTCTGAAAGGGGATAGTAGGTGTACACAGGGGTGTTCACATGATTTCCTGTTTGGGGCGGTATTTGCCTGATGTTCACTCTACTTAGGGTAATTTTTCTTCTAAATTCTCCAAAGCACATAATTAAAGAAGAGGGTTAAATGGTTGATTTAATTAAGTTAAAAGCTCTATCTAAAGTGTGTGCCAGCTACCAAAAAAACATTTGGAAAAGCTTCAGTTTTATCCTTACTTTCCGGAGTGGGCATTCTTCCAGCCGCTGAATCAAGAGGCAGAAAAACCTGCTTAAAAAACCTTATCAAGTCAATACACATTCTTCTTCTCCCACATCAATGTCTCCCAGATGCCTTGAAGCACAAGCTTTAGCAGCTTCCTACCTAGTCCCCAAAACTGGTAATCTTGTGAAGATAGGAGGAAGAGGAGCATTGTAATAGCATCTATATTATTCTGGCCAGGGCTAGAGGATCCCGCCGCATTACGCCCTACACAAACACAAGAAGAAGATCTTGTTCTACAAGAGCTACAATACAAGAATGACAAGAGCAAAATGATTTATCTCAAAGGGCTTAACTGAAGCAGCAAGTTTAAAGAACAGGAAGGACAGACACATGTACTCCATTTCTTTGTTGTAGATCACCTTGGGAAAGTGTATGCAACTTTCCCCTCTAATGAGTGGAAGAGGTTCACAGCCTACAGCTGCTGCCGCATGGACGTGCCTTGTAGGTACAGGTACGTCAGGCTCCATCCCATCTATGTTTTTTCTCACCATTACCAATTGTTGTATAGCATCCCCACCAAGCCCATGTCCCACCTGGAACAATCTACACACTGCCAGGTCCAACTGTGGAATGGCACCACTGAATGGGAACATGCGGCAGCATTGGCAGGGGACTTCAAGAGTAGGAATGGCAGTACTGACCTCACATAACCTGAGCAGACCTTCACTTCTCTTGTCCTCTGCTAGGATGACTCAGTGTGGCATTGGCATCAGCAACCCTCAGCATTAACCAATGGCACACAGGGAAGGAGAGGGAGGATTCAGAAGTAAACAAGTATTTAGGCAATGGAGCCTTTAAAGTTCAAGATGCTTTGCTTACTCTGTGTCTCAGTGGGAAAGGAGGACTCCTCCAAGAAGTGAATCTTGAAGGAGCTTAGACAGATAAAAGTTAAAAAAGGAGTAGGAAAATCATGTCAAATCCAAGTAAATAGGACAAAGGAACAAACAGACAGACAGAAATGGAGGACCAGCAATTAACAGCTTTAAAAAGACAAATAGAGTGTTAAAAAACAGAAACAAGAAAACAAGGACTCACACAGGCAGACTGAGTTCACTTCCCACTATTTCATTCTCTATTTCTGATGTCCTTATTAATGGGATTACGATTAAACCAGTGTGCTGAGAAACCCAGTGAGGAGTGTCAGGTCTCAGCTCCCTCCAGATGGAGACCTACTCTGTGTGGGTTGGATCATAAGGTTTGTCCGGGGCAAGGAGTGTGCAAACTCATTTCCCATGAAAATATGGAAACTCCACTCTGTGTGAAAATACTGGGAATCTATCTGAATACACAAGTCTCTTTCCTCCAACGTGTTTTTCCAGGAGAGAGAGTAATCCAGCTCTATTTTTTTTTAACAGTATACCCTGCAGGTTCTTCCTATGGATACCCATACTTTAAGGATCAAAGATAGAATGTGAGAGAAAATGTGTTTATTTCACTTACAATGGCAAAATATAATTCCTCTGGCTTCTTCAAGTTTCAAATAGGGATTTGTGTGAACTACATCTTACATCTGTTTTGGGACCCAATTGAGCATTTTTAACCTTGGAAAACTTTAGTTTAAAAGACTCGTGTTTCAACACCAGCTGCAACAATAGCAAGCTCAAATACAACATACAGTTCAGTCTGGAAATTAAGTGACTGATACAGGTCACAAGATGGATGGAGAGTAATGAATATGCACCCATTCACATTAGAATTGCCTACAACAGAGAAATTACAAGGCAAAGATAACAATAATTTTCCTACTAGTTGGTTTATGTTGCAAGAAGTTCTAGAATTATTTTTTTTTTTTTTTTCCAGAATGTTGTCCGAAAACCAGCTTCTTTTTTGGCTGCATCCATATCCTCCTTAAAGAAATCTTTATTAACGAAGGGAAATCTGTTACACCTCTCCCGGTATGGGGAGAAGATAAATTAGTGGAAGAAGCAGCTGCCAGCCAGGCTTCCACTAACAGGCTGTAGAACCATTACTTTGCAGAACGAGTTCCACTGGTGTTCAGATGAGAGGTCAAAGCTGACACGGCAGGCTTTACTGGCATGACCAAGGGGAGGGTACATATGGCGCTTGTGCTGTCCGTAAAGTGATTGCATAGCAATTCCTCTGATAATTGGGGTGATGATGTTGCTTAGAAACATCAAAAGGAACTTTTCATTGAGAAATCAGTATTCTATCGAAAATGTGAGTAATGGCTTGTGGTACTTCTACCTTCTTGGTAACCTCCCTTTTTCTTTCACCTCTTTCTTTTTCTTTTTCTTTTCTTTTTTTTAGGGATTTTGGATTACCATTTTCTGCCCAAATTTCCCAGTCCTCTCCCCACAGCCAAGGTAGTCATCCCCAAACTTGTCTGGAAAGTCAGGGATTTTGGATTACCATTTTCTGCCCAAATTTCCCAGTCCTCTCCCCACAGCCAAGGTAGCTAACTACTATCTTCCCCTGTCATTCCACTCACACTTAGTTCATTGCCCAGGCTGGCAGGATCCCCCACGGTATGAATAATTTTACTGAGCTCCATGGGTGATTTCAGCTGAAATGATCCAAATTCAGTGATACACACCAGTGCAGTGACCGCACTGCAGCTGCTCTGCTCCTGACTGTTGGTGCTCTCGTCCATAGGTCATTGTTCAAACCCTGAACTGCCAGACACATCTCCCACTCGCCCCTCCAAGGTTTCAGATGTTGTTTGGAGTAGAATTAAAGGCCCCTAATAAGCCCTCTGCCTACTTCCCTAGTCAAATGTCATTTTCTTCCTCATTTTTATCTTTTCATGTTCTTCTGGCTTTTCCCAGAAGCCATCTGCAGTGGGCAGGGGGACTCCCCCACCCAGGGCATGTTTGCCTGTTCACTTTCAAACATGAATGCCAACATTATATTCACTTCAACAGTAAAACTTCACAGCTTATTTTTATACAGAAAATTTATAAACTGTTACATAACTGACATGCAAGAGAGGCCTGGCCCATCCAGTTAATTCCCTTTTTTCAAAAGCAGATGCAGGCAGAGCATTCACCGGCTTGGCAGGAGCCTCTGTGCCTCTCCAGGCATTCTGGGCTGCTTTTCTCCTACTTCAACATTGGGTATTAAGAGTAAGCTCATCCTCTTTCATGGCTTCAGACCACCAGGTTTACAGCAATTTATAATAACTCTAGTACCCCCAAGATAAATAGATTATAGGTAGTGACATACACAAATGATTCCATGCATTCCTATGTGCTCTATAAGTGACAGGGATGAAGGCTGTCCAGAGGCAGAAGAAATACATGGATGAAAGCCTCACTCCCACACAGCAGCAAACCAGGCTGAAGTAATCCACCATGTCCCCTGTAAGATAGCTCCTAATATGAGAAAAAATCCCTCAGTCCTGGCAACGATTAGTACTTCTTAACCTCCTTTGCATAGTGAGGGCAAAAACCATGGAGAGTTTGAAGTATTAAAATGGTGAACAGTCCCATCCCCGCCTCAGCCTGAAGCAGAGTGAATAGGGAGATTACAAGGGAGAAGCAGAAAGTCCAGGTCTCTCTGGGCAGCTGACTTAACGGTTGTCTGTGTGATTGTGGTTTCCAATACAGAATCAAAACAGTTTCTAGTAGCAACTAGTTGTAAACGTTTCTGATCCTGAAGGTAATGAACTCACTCTTCAGCTAACAAACAATAGAGTCATCAAGTACTACAATTTCAGTCCCGTAAATATAACACCAGTGGATATCGGTGAGCTGCTTCAATCTAAACACCTCACACTGGGCTAATGCTTTTCTTTAGAAAACAAACACACGCAGATGGGATTTGTTGTCAGAATAGGATCAGGACTGTAAATGAATGAGGTCATTCACAATAATGCTGCTGCTGTAGGAGCAAGTCCTTGCTAGTTGCTGGGAAGAGCATGTTGTTTTTTATCAGGTAAACACATAATATTAGTCTTCTTCTGTTTACAAGGAAAGAGGACACAGAACCACTTAGTGAGGGAGTCATGTGGATTACTTTTCAAACCTGTAAGGGAAATGTCTCTCTTTTTACAATGAATTTGCATAATAGGCGTAATTCTATTGCCAATGAGTGGTAAATACAAATCTGCTGGGACACAGGACTTCTGCTTCCATTCACCTCATAATAATCTTCTCAGGAAATTGAGCCTTATTACACCTGGAAGCAATGGAGCACAGCAAGGCAAAGTGACCTCCCAAGGAAGCACATCTAGCAGCATCAGTGGCAAAAGCGGAATCCCACATCTCCAGAGTACTGAGGCACTGCTCTGACTATCTATCACAGTGTGATAACTTACAGTTAAAGATGCTGGGAAGAAGCGAGAATACCCATTCCCAGGGTGTTTTTTTTTTCTTTGCTAATCATGTACAAAGAAAAAATTTCCATTTTCAAGACAAATATGAGGGGAGAAAAATGTCCCGTAGAAAAGACCATAACTAAGTTTACAACCAGCTTGAGAAGTTCCATATTCTGTCAGCCCAGGAGAGCATATATTTCAGGTTTGTGTCTCCATCCAGCTCACTTTACCAGTTTTTCCTACTTTATTAAATATCTTCTATAACTAAAAGATCTCATTTTCAAACAGACAAATTGAAAGCCAGACAAGTTTGGTGTCTTTTAGAAAAAAAGTCCTGTATGAATATGGGATACAAAAGTCCCTGTCCCAAAAAGCTTACAGCTGATCATGATTCTGTGCTCAGATCTGTATCCTTTATGATCAGCTACCTAGCCAGGTACCTTATAGCATACGTATCTGTTGGCAGCTACCTACTTTGAAAATTAGCCCAATTATGCTGGATTCACCTTACCTGGTTTAATGGATGAGTCAGTGGAGAGCCAGGTGATACAAATGAGCAAAAAATTTTTCTTTGGAGTTGTGTGCCTCTCTCTCTCCATGGGCTGTTGAGGGAGCCTAGATGACTGCTTCTAACATTGATGTCCTATACTGTACTTAGCTGTAGGTGAGATATACCTGGGCCCAAATGTCCACATTACACAGGCTTGATTCTGACTTCATCAGATTGTCACACAGGTAACTTCAACAGAGCTACTTTTGTGCAAACACATTGAAATTTTAAGGGAGGATGTTCAATGTATTTAGGTTCACTGAGGAGATGAGCCTTAGCTGAGATTCCCCATGAGCAGGATTCTTCCAGATAGTCAATTCCTTTCTCACAATTTACCTGGAGATTCAGCTATGATAACAAGATTCATTGGCTAGTACCACCATGCGTATCAAATGGTCTAAGCTGGGAATGCCTGTTCATAAAACAGTCTGTCCAGACTCTCCGGTGCAAAGGGCTGGCCAAAAGCTAGTTTTTCCAGGAGGGGCAGTGGTGAACTCTTCCCAGGCCTCTTGGAAACTCACATAACATACTTTATATGGGTGCAGCACATATTCTCCCATATCTGGCTGGATCTGCTACAGCCTCTTCATTCTTCCCCATTTCCAAATATGTCCAAGGGTGGACTGGGAATGAATGCAGCTATCAGCCCTCTCTAAAGAATGATGGAAAATGAAGGTTTCTGAACAAACCTTTTTCTTCCAAAATTGTACAAGGAATATAAATCTGGCCATGCTTAATGTTATGAATGTCAATAGAGAGCACAGGAGTTTACTGCTGTCTTCAAGGGGACTAACAGTTGACCTCAGACTGAGAGAGGGAGGCAAAGCCAGAGAGATGCAGAGGCAAGAGCTCATTTAAGGAATGCCTGGCAGAGACTGAAGGGAAGCTGGGAACAATAGTAACCTCTGTCAAAAGATTATTCTGTGAGATAGGACCTTACCTGCCTGTAACTAATAATGCCAACAGATTTACAGTTTACATACAAAGCCTCCCCAGGATAGGTTCAAGGCCAGCTCTAGGCTTATCAGCATCTCAAGAAATTAGTACTCTGCCACTTCAAGAGCCATGGGCTCTGTCTGGGACAGGAAAAGACAAGGCAGAACAGACAGACAGCTGTCAGGACACTACCCAATGTGGGGCTTACTGCCTCTGGAGAGGACAGTCACCCTTATTTCCCATCACCACCTCTTGGCTACCAAAACCTGCACCTCCTAAGACCAGTGTGAGTCAATGGGGATTTCGAGGTCTGGCTGCCAGCACAGCATGTAGCCAGGACTCAGGCTGTTTTGTTGTCCTTTAGAAGCGTATCACTTTCCAAAATTCCCTCCTCTGACCAGGCCTAGTCACAGCCTTGGTGCTGTGTAAGCCATCTCAGTCATGCTGCCCAGAAACACCACAGATATCTTAAACCATTTGATTTCTTCAAGTGAAATCAGATCTATCTTGTTACAGGCCGTAGAAGTGAGAAGAGACATAAATAAAAAAACAGTCTGAATCATTTAGATATGTAGATGGAAGTCATTCTGTACTGCTATACAATGTATGGTGAACATGGGATCCTGTGGGAAAAAAAAAAAAAAAAGTTATATTATTACATATTTTGAAAAACACATTTGAAGGAGCTCACTGCCAAGGTGATCAATTTGACTGTAAAAAAATTATTCATTCTCTGGTATCAGAATGATTTAAATACTGATTGGCAAAATTTGCTACTACCTAAAATTAATTAGTGGATTTAGTTTAAAATAGTGCAGAGATTTTGGATTCATCATAATAAATAATAAACAACAATTAATAACACTTGCAAAAATGAGGAACTATCCTAGCAAAAAGGTTAAAACACATCATTTCTTTTACACAGAGAATTAAGCACCACAACAGTGAATCATAAATTCACTAAAAGAGGCAATTTAGGTAGAATCATAGAATCATAGAATCATAG